>PVJA010041313.1:0-17965 GCA_004027025.1 Myocastor coypus
TTTTTTTTTTAGTCAGAATTTAACATGAAAGACCTTTCATCAAATCCACAACCAAGATACCCCTTTCCACCTCAAACTTCACCAAAATGATCTGCACTGTCTACATTCCTATTTGCATTCTGTCTGCTGAGCTTTCGCTAAAATTTCCCATGAAGCTCTGCTTCTAACATCCTAAGCTTTTTCTTTTCCTTTTTTACAAATATATCTGGCACAGGGTCTCACTATGCAGCTCAGACTCCTCGTGATCCTCCTGTTTTCAGCCTCCCCAGCACTGGGGTTACAGGCATGCACCACCACTCCCAGGCTAGTTGGCTATCTCATCATGCCTGGGGGCAGGACCAGGGCAGCATGTGGTGCCAGGGATCAAATCCCTGTCCCTGTTCTTACCTAAGCAGGTACTTTGTCCACTGAGCTATCTTACCAGCCATCTAAGTTTTTTCTAGTCTGTGTTTCCAAATCTTTGTAGATTCTGTCCACAAAGAAATTCCAAAATCTTCTGAACCAAGGTAGTTGAGGATCGTCACAGGAAAATTCGGTTTCTTGGTCCCAGTTTCTCTGTTGGTCCGGTTTTCATTGTCAAAACTGCACATCTAAGAAAAGCATCGTAAAGGAGAAAGAATTACTTGGCTCAGTTTCAGAGGTTTTAGTCTATGACTGGCTACCTCTGTTACTCTTAAGGGCTTGAGGCAGGTAGAAAATCACAGCAGAAGCGCACAGTGACAGACAGTGGCTCAGCTGAGGCCAGCAAAAAGCATGGAAGGAAGGGCCGGCGGTATAGCTCAGTGGATTAAGAGCTTGCTTAGGGAAGCGCAGGGGCCAGGGTTCAGTTCCTAGCACTGCCTGCCACGCCGGCCCTGCTCTCAAGCGCACTGAGCTGGCGATGGAGTCCGGGCATGGTGGCGTGTTGGCGCACCCCTGTAATCCCAGCACTTGAGAGGTCGAAGCAGGAGGATCACTATGAGTCAGTAGGGAGACTCTGCATGAAAAGAAAAGAAAAAGACAAAAAGCAAGGAAGAGAGACATAACTAGAGAGGAAGCAACCAGGGACCAAACAGGGTGCCAGAGTCTCAGCTGCATTGTCTACTGCCTCCAGCTAGGACACACCCCTGATTTTATCATCTCCCAGTGACATAATCAAATTATGGTCTCATCAATGGAGTAATCCACTAAAGAGAGGAGGCGGGGTGGGGGGGGGTGGGGGGGCACCTGGGTGCCATGCAGAGGACTTGCACACCGAGACCAGCAGGACCAGTCGCAAGGTGGACCACGGATATTTGAGTGCGTATCTCTCCTTCCCGCTTCTGTAATGAGTTTGGTAATACACAGGTGTATCCCACAAGATGTAAAAATTATAAGCCCATTCTCTTTATTGTATGCAAAGAAACAAAAATTTTGTAATAAAATAAGATAATAACAAAGTTAATACATTGTGCATTGTTATCTTCAAAATAGTAGCTCAGAGTACAAGATACGTGTATAAAACATTCTCCAAGTGACAGTCACACTAAACTTTCTTTTCAGCGAACTAAGAAAAAAATAGTAGGATAAATATTTTAGATATTTTTCCCTGTTCTCTTTCTTTTTCTCCCACTCTAGGTCCTCTTTCCTGTTGAAAAATTTCTCTCTATTGTGCAGTATCTGTTGTAAGTGTAGACCCTTGTTCGTTCTTTCAGTTTCCCACACCAAGGAAACAATAAGGGGTTCACGCACATGAGCCTGCTTGATTTCACTGAAGAGCGTGGTCTCAAAGCAAGTCCATTTTCCACCCAGCAATGCTCACTAAGTGCCAAGCGCCGTCCTCCGTCTCTCCTCTGCTTCCTCCCACTATGCATTCAGACTTTCCACTTTCCTCTTTCCCTCCTTCACCTTCCTATCCAGAGACAGGAAAAGGTTGGAAAGAGCTCTGCTTAGCAATATGCCAGGGGAAGACAAACGATCACTTTTCGGCTCCCCCGAGTCACACCTTCCTAAGGAAACCCACACCTGCCGAGATGCGCCAGCAGCCTCACCTTCTTTGTCTCCTGCATGGGCCCAAAGACCCCTGCCTCCTGCAGATTCCTCCATGCAACTGCAAAACCCAGCGACCGCACGTGTGCTTCACTTCACAGTCCTTCTTTGAACTTTGAAAAAGAAAAAAAAAAAAAAAATCCCATAAAATATTCCTGGCAAATTAGAATTCATTCCCCCTAGAAAAGACTTTCAGGCAAGGTTGATTAATAATTCATTCTGGTGTTTAATAGATGTCGATGTAAGAGATCTTCCCATTAAATTGCCTGAGTCCTGTACAGCACCTTGGCAATGTGTCCTTCGGAGAAGCAGTGGTGAATTACCCAGGCTGCTAATCCTTACTGGTATCATTGCTGTAATCACCATTTGTCAGATGCATGCAGCCAGGGCACAGCTCAGCTTGTGTGCCCTCATCTATCTATCTTATGCTTTTTTTTTCTATTTCAGCAAAAGTTATTGACAAGGCATCACACAAAGTCTCATCTCTTTTGTTCTGCAGAAAACTCTATGTACCAATGAAGTCCTACACTACAGAGCAAAGCCTCCTGAGTTTGCAGAGAGCCCGTTCTTTGTTAGCATCTTTCTGCAGAGATAAAAACACAGGTTTTCCACCATGTTGACTGTGCTTTTCCAACTTGCCATGACCTTTGTCCTCCACTGTTAATTATGAGGCATTGACGAAAACAAGGCAGTGAATTATTCTCCAACCGTGCAGCCAGGCTGCAGTGTGACTATTTCTCCTTGCTCCTTGGGAAGGTATATATATATATATATATATATATATGTCTTTGTCCATCTTCTCAAGCGACCCTCTGCTTGCAAATAGGGACAAAGTATGGCTTAGTTGACATGCTAGGTGGGTCAGAAGCAAGTCCATTCAAGTCCTAGTTTTCTGCCTGGAACTTATAAAATAAGTACGTGCTTTCCTTTGACTAAATTCACTTAGCCATATTGTGAAGTGGCATCCACAATTGTCATGGGTTTGCTGTATTCAGCAGCATTCTTGGCATAATTATGAACCTAAGGTCCAGGGAGGACTCCCTTAACATTCCCCTAAACATGAACTATCTATCTGTATCCCCAAACAATCATACACTTGGGACTACTGATGCTCCATAGATGGGCTACTACGGCCACAGGGGCAGCTGCCTATTTGGGTTCCTGTGTTTAATGAAATCCCAGCTAGTAAGGCTGCCGGCCAAGGCCAACATCTTGAGATACAAACTTCTGTATGTTCCTACTATCCTAAATACAGTAAGCATTGAAGACATAGGCCCTTGCTTTTGTGGAGGCAGAGTTTGAGGGACAGAAACATATGTGTGTATAATTCAGTGGTTATACTGAACATTAGCATCAAATAAAGCAACTCTTGGAAAAAAGTTCTAGAAGACCCCTAGGCGAGCAACTCAATGCTCCATGCCTGGAGTCATCTAGCATGTGCAGGTGAAGGGGGATGCTTTATCAAATACAAAAGCCCCAGCCACACTCTCAGACAAATAGAAGATGGATGTGTGAGGCAGAACACTGACTTCGCTTGGCGACAGCTCCCTGAGCTATTCCGTGTGCGGCCGAGGTCACTGACCTGAGACCTCGTTTAACCTCCACTCCCTCTAGGACAGGAATGGCTTCAGCACACCATATCAGAACCTCAGCAGCTGCTGATGTTAATTACCCCAAGTTCCTCATAGCTGGTGAGCTTTCCTTAAATAATTCCCAGAAGCCCTGCTCCACTCACAGATGAACAGGGGCAAATTCTCCCCATAAATCTGCTTTTGCCACTTTAGAACTGCACAGAGTGTATAAATTGAACTATGACTCTTATTCTTGCAATTTTATATTTCTTGCCATTCTTTGAATACTCTTTTCTCTCCTCAGAATGAAGACACTGATTGCTGAAGGCCCTCTCTAGGGTTGGGATGGAGCCTATGTTTCAAAGAGCTTCCCTGGAAGGCCCCTGGAGAAGGTTTGCTAAATAAGTGCATTGATTGCTGTCCTGCTCCCCAGATCCCCTGAAGTGCAGGGTGACATCAACACCAATTAAAACAAGGGGCTGAGTCCACAGTCAGCTGCCAGAGCCCAGGAGGAAAAGGAGCAGCATTTGGCTTCCCTGGTGCATCAGGGACAGCAGAGGCGGTGCGAAGAGTGCTGGTGGGCAGGGACTCTTCCACTCTCCTGAGGTACCAGCCCAGGAGAACTGGCCACAGGACAGGCAGACGACACCCGGCGTGCTCACAGCAGCACTGGGCCCAAGCGTGGTGAGCACACATGCTGGGAAATTATTCAGCCTCTAAAGGGAGGAGGAGGCTGCTGTGTGAAGGATCCTCCAAAGCCTTAGGTTACACGACGTGGGAAAGCCACACAGGAATCCTCACGGGAGAAATCAGTGGAGACCAAACGCAGACTGGAGGTCATGGCTGAAGAATCTAAGAGGCACAGAGGGACTCAGGTAGGATGTGTCTTTGTCCTGGGAAGCAAATAATACCCAGAATGCACCAAGCTTATACCATGGGGAGATACGATAATTAAATGAAGTTGTACATAAAACATTAAACTTAAAACTTGCTCTGAATTGGGCTAAAAATACATTTTCGGCACGATTTAATACAAACCAAATAATTACAGAAACAGCATCAATAGGTCACAAGCACATTAGTACTTGCTGCTGATTGCCTGTGTTTCCTGAAAACCAGTCTCCGCAGGTGGCAAGATCAGCTGGGGCCTTGCAGGAGGCCACTGTCTAGACACGCAGGCTTCGGGACCAGCGCGGAGGACTCATGACGCTGTCGAAACACAGCCAGCGGTGGACAGTGCCAGGCTGGGTCTGGGGGCTGCCCCAGGCAGGCGGTCCTAGGAGATGAAGCAGTAGGGCCTGCGAGGTAGCGACGGGAGCTTTGGAGCCAAGACGCCTCGCTCCACGGCGCCACTAAGGGGGGACTGTAGCTGCTGTAACTGTTCCTCCCTGGTAACTGCTCCTCCATGGTAACAGCTCCTCCCTGGGCCCAAGCACTTTATCTGTACCCTAAAACAGTATGGATAGATATGCGAGCACACGCACGCACGCACGCACGCACGCACGCACGCACGCACACTGACTCCACGGCCAGCCAACAGGGAGCATCAACCGGGAGGGCCGACAACTGTTTTCTCTCCCGTTGCTCCCCAGCTTCTTCCGCCTCACCCTCCCCTCCACAGTCATTCTTCGCCGTCCCAGACACCTGGTCTCTACCGTGCACCCCTCCCCGTCTCCTCTCTCAGGATTTGTCCCCATCCCCTCCCAGGAGTGTCCACATGATCCGCCTCTTAACTACAAGCTACCCTTCTCCCTTGTTCCCTTCCGGTTCCCCTCTGCGCTTCCACCTCCGCTCTGGGAACGTCTTGATCGTTATAACGGAAGTTCTCGTTGCAGAGCCTGGAGACAGCAGCCAACACCGATGCCTGGGAAGGACTGCAGACAGATCTGCTCGGCCCTAGCACCTCCAAGGCGGTGATGTGGGGATGCACTTAGGAAACGATCATCTTTGAGATGGTTTTAAAGGCTGATATCGCTGTTCTACCTCGAGAACCCTGCAAACAAGTACGGTTGATTACAATGCAATTTACACCATTAATCAGGTTCTCATTTGCTGTACTTTGTCTTTAATTGTTAAGTGCTCTGCGTTCCTCTCTGGGCACGCCTTTTCTCCAAGAAGATTCAGCACAGTTGAGCTGTGTACGTAGCTCCATGCAGCCCCAGAGTGGGGCACACAGGGCTTCGTGGCAGCAGGTATGGACACCCCGGGGCTTGGCCTGGGGAAGGTGAGCTAAGAACACACTATGCAGACGGCCCTGAAGCCGCCAGCGTTCAGCCTTGTGCTTGCTCCCTGCGCTTCGATTCCACAGCAGTCTCTCCCACGAGTCTCCTAGGATTTTCTGCTCGGAACAAAAGCAGCTTCTCAAGGCAGCTCAGAGGAAGTGCCAGAGAAAACGAGAGAGAACAACTCCGAGCCTAAGTTGGGGAGGTGACGGGAAGATGGACAGCCCCGAGGATCACACCACAGCCCCGAGGAGCACACTAGCGACAGAAAGGCTGCTGTGGGTGCTTGACGGCAGCCGCCACAACCAGCAGTTCCCACACACTCCAATAAGCCGTCCGCCTCGTCCCTGCGCCAGCGGGAAGCGCGGCCAACGTCAAATACCAAAGCCTGTAAATAAGCTTCCACAACGCCCACGATCCGTTTGACGCCTCCCCCAAAGAAGAGCAAAACAATTCAGATCTCTTCCTGTGTCAGGTCCTAGACATCACCCAAATGCTCTTGGATCTTACACATACTGAGATATAAAAGGCCGTGTTCTTCCTCCAATCTCCATCTCTCCGTTTCCCTCAGGCTGTGCACGCGCAGCTGCCAGTTGGCTCCAGGACTTTCGCGTCAAGGCCCGCCCTTGGCAGCTCAGCCGAGTTCTCAGTCCCGGGGTCCCTCCCCGGCATCCCTTTCAGTACTGTGCTTTCTGCCTCTTCCATGCCAAGATGGGCTCTCATTTCCTTACTACATTACTTCGAATCAAAATGAATCTACTTTTGAAAATTTCATAATCCTTAATGACATAATAATAGGTGGTATCAATTATTATCATTATCAAGGTTATTATTATTATTATTAGGCAGCACCAGCATGCTAGCCACAGTATTTTTAGTATACTTAATCATTTTTAAACCTTAGAAAAATGTTAATGAGCTGAGGATGATTATTACCTCCAGAATGACAATGAAATGCAATTAAGAATATTTGGAAAATCCTAGGACAGGGCAACATCTAAGTTTTATGGCTGAAAAGGAGCAGAAATCTCCACTGAAGCATGCTGTATCCATCCTGTCACGCCTGCTCTTAAAGCGTAATGCTGAGCATCCCTGTCTAGGACTCTTCTTGTACTTGGTCTCCGATGAAATTCCTTCCAATGCTCCCTGTCAATCCCTGAGCAGGTCATGACGGGACTTGCCATCAACCCTGCTGAAGCGGCCAGGACAGCCCTTGTGCTGGATGCTGGCTCTGGGAGTCTCAAACCTCCATGATTGAACTGCCACAACTCCCAGCCCACCACCATCTGAACCAAGAACACTTGACTCTTTCCATTCATATTATTCTTCTGAGGTTCCTTGCAGGGGGACCTCCTGGGCCTAGAATGCATATTCAGCGTCCTTGATGAGCACAGAGCTAGGACTTCAGGTGCAAAAAATTGTTACCAGAGCCATTAGGGGCCAAAAAGAGGCCAGGGCAGCAGTACAGCACTACGCCAGGTTGGTCTGGAAAGCATTGATTGCTGGTGCTTCATAGATAATCCCCGCTTCCTCCTGCACCAAAAGCCATCTTCAGTCTGCCCCCCTCTTCTGTGCCTCCACTCCATGCTTGGCTTCCCTTCACACACACACACACACACACACACACACACACACGTAAATGTCCCAAGCTGGACTGACTCCTCCTGCCCACGTCATTCCACAGTTGCTTTCTTCCCCAAGTCAACGTGTCTAGTTCCAGTCCTCCACGTCCCAGCGTGGCAGCTGCCTTCACCCCGCCCTTCCCCTCCATCTGCGCTGCGCTCCTCCCCCGGTGGAAGGCTGAGGTACCCTAGGGCCCTTGCCACAGCAGCACCCACCAAGCCTTTACCCTGCTTTGTCAGGAGCAACTGCAGTCTGTGATTCCCAAGGATCATAGCATCTTGCCTGCTGGGCTTCTGCCTCGTCGGACAAGCTGAGATCTCCCCAAGGCTCCAGGCCTGTGGTAAGCAGCCCCGTGGTCTGCGTGGTTATGTCCTGCCTCCTGGGCTCACACTGCTCCTGCCACAGTAGGTATCCTAAGGAGCAGCACCCTGCTCCTCTTCCGGCAGCACCTGCCACCTGGAGAGCTGGCTCCTTCCTGACACAGCTTGCATCCACTGATCTGTCCCAGCAGGCCAGATGGAACTGCATGCACCCTGTTCTTGTACCCTAGGACAGCCCCCCTCACTCCCATGGCACTCATCACCACTGGGACCTACATGTCCCCGGTACCTCTAGGTATCTGCCTATACAGGAACATAAGTGTACAAATCATAATGCATGGGGAGTGTGTGTACAAGAAGTAGTAGGAAATATACTAAATGCTTAAATCAAAACGTTCATTATCTTGAAAGGTGCATCGCCGCTGGTCCCTGCTATGGTTTGTGTCTAGAGGTCCCCCCAGAGCCTCATGCAGTCCTGGGGCAGCTTCTGGACTTTGTGACTGGTTACCATGGGTGTGGGTGCTGCATCTCCCCTGGGACAGGTGATCTGCATTTCAGTGTAAGGAAGGACGAGAAGTGAGCTACCTGAGCTGCTGCTGCTACTGCTCCCTGAGCTCTTGCTCTTAGCTGCCACCATGAAAGGCTGCCCTCTGCCATGGGCCACCCTGCCTTGGAACCAGCCGAGTATGGACTGAAACCTCCAGTAACCGAGAACTAAATAAAGCTCACCTTCCTTCATTCTGGGTGTCAGGTGTTTGTCTCTGCAATGAGAGAAGAGTGACTGAGACCGTCCCCCTCAGAATACATCCCTTTACGTCACGCATATCTATCCCATTGCCCTTGCCACTCCCTGCAGCAGCTCTGGGGTCCTCTTTTGTGAGTGTCTACAAAACATGATCAAGAGGATAGTGACTGCTGCTAAGTGGCCTCCAGTGTAAAGGCAGTCTCGGTGACGCAATGTCCCTCGCCACCTTAGTAATCAGTGTGAGTACGTGTCACCTCCAGCTCTTTGCCAAAAGAAAAAAATGTCAATGACAAGGAGATGTTTGGAGTCTACTCAGCGCCCTGCTGTGGCCAAGACAGGGCTTCTGAAGACGACGAGGGAGGGGGACTCCAGAACTGCTTCACAGTGGCCACAGAGATGGGGCCTGTGTGTTTCAAGTGAGGGGTGTGGGCCGCTGAGATAGCTCAGCGGTCTACAGCGCCTGCTTAGGCAAGCCTGGGCAAGAGCAAAGACTGTGGTTAGATGGATGCCAGGAACCACCAGCCGGGCCCGCCCCCCTCTCAGGGGCAGCTGAGCTGGCCACAAATAAGGAAGTAAATAAATAAATGTTAAAAAATAAAATGAGGGGCATCGTCCAAGGGGGACGGACAACAATTTTCTTTACATTTCATATTTTAAAAATCACATTTATTTTGTTGTTTCTCACTCCTTTGAAATGTATCCTCCAGGAGGAAATTGTCTTCGCCTTGTGTACGGCTGTGCCCCAGAGTGTGGAATACTCTGTGAGACAGCAAGCTGTGGTTGAGTAAGGGGAGGAGAGGTCAAGGAGGGGACAAGGGGAGGAGAGGAGGAGAGGAGGAGAGAGGCAGAAGGGCAGAAAGGAAGGAGGGAACGAGAGAGGAAGCAAGGGAAGACAGAATGCAAAGAGGGAGGGGGAGAAGGGAGGGAGAGGCAGGAAAGAGAGGCATTTTCTGTTTTCTGCTCACAGTTTCTCAGGCATCCCCAGCGATTTTCACTGAAACTCATTGCTTTTAATAACATCAGAGAAAGTTATTTCTCGCAAATATCCCAAGTAAGGGGGGCTGGCAACTAGCTCAGCAGATTAAAGTGCATGCAAGCAGGCGCAGGGGCCGGGCTTCAATCCCCGGGCCTGCTGTGTCAGCCCCACCCCCACGCTGAGATAGCAGTTGAGATTGCAGTTGAGACTGGGTGTGGTGGCACATGCCTGTAACCCCAGCTCTTGGGAGGCTATAAACAGGTGAAGCAGTACGAGTCCGATCTAGCAGTGAGACTCGGAACACCCAGTAGACCCCCCGTCCCCCCAAAAAAGTAAGAAGGTAATTCAAACAGATATCTAGTTTTATGAAATGGCAATTAGGGGAGAAAGATCTTAGGAAATCATGTGGAGAGGCCTCCATTTCAGCTCGATAGAAAAGACTCTTGGAGAACAGATGGATAAGAAATGCTAGAGACTGGGAAGCAGTGAGGAAGGGAGCACGATCGGCCAGTGAGCACAAGGTAAATGGCTCCAAATCCCACAGTGCAAGCAAATGTGCAAATGCTCAGAAGAAAGGCACTGGAAGGGGTGAAGGCAGCACTTTGCAGCCCTCCTCCCGGAAGCTGTCCTCCAGCTGCTTTGTGTGGAAGGTAGCCGCCCTTGCGTCTTGCAAGGCGCCCACTAAAGCGCCTCTGGAGCCCAGGCAGGAGGCCTCCTGAGTGTTTTCACCCAGCCAGCGCGCCACTTGGAAGTGGGCGGGGTTGTCCCGCAGGAGGTTGCCCCACTGAATCAACGACTCACTTCTGCACGTGCGCTTTTAGCTTCCCAGATTCAAGTACCACCTGGCACCAGACACACTGTGCTGTCTAGTACATCTCACACCAATTTTATATTTTCTTTGCCCCCAAGTTCAATTAAAACACTTTCTACTGGGACATTTCATTGACTTGCTGTAATATATGCCTAGAATACAGCCAGCGCCCAACTGATTTATAAAGCTCAATATCCTGTTTATGAACAAAAGATCCCATAAAACTACTGACAAGCTCTTCTGACAGATCGTTTTGCTCATGTTACAGGAAACATTCTTTTAATCTTCTGCTGGCTCTTTGCAAGATTTCTGGCACGCGGCGGTAAAACAGATTGTGTAATGTGTGTTATCAAAGGAATTGGGAACGACGTCCTTCTGAAATTAAGACAGTCACGTAGCTTTCTTTAAAAGAAGAAAGTATTTCTCTCAGCCCTTCTAAGATGAAGGTAGCTTTGGAAGTTGTTGTTTTTTTTTTGTTTTTGTTTTTTTTTTTGGGGGGGGGGTTGCCCAAAATAGATGGAGCCAAGTCCGTGAGTGAGCTCATGCCCCCTTCCCTTGGAACCAGCTCCAGAGTGCAGTGCCTTGAGCTCCCTTGTACACTGTGCAGGGACAGCAGAGGCAGTGGCCAGAGGTGGAGGGTTGGAGCCCACCTCGGTGACTGCACCCAAATGCAGAACCTTAGCCAGGCACTTCGCTAAGTCCACCACTGTCAGTGTACGGCTGTTCCATCCAGCTGAGGGGTAAAGGACTCATTTTACTTATTTTTAAGCCATGAGCAACTCCCAGGAGTCATAGGTATGCTACTGCTGACACTCTGCAATTCACGGTCTCCAGCAGAGGCAGTTTCTGGAGAGGGCAGTCGCGTCTGGCATTGTTTCATTTCACAGCAAGGTTACTGAGTCAGTTAGAGTCCTACGGTCAGGACAGATGGAACAAAATCCAGCCCCTCGCTGGGGCTCCGTCTCTGAGGAGTGACTTCCGGTACTTCCGGTGTGACTTCCGGTGTGACTTCTGGTAGCCCTTCCCATGGACTTGGCTGGAAGATGCACAGACAGAGGAGCTTTAGTACCTCAGCTTCCATTTGGAACACTGGGGCTCTAGTAATTGTTCCAGTTTTCTCTCACTTTATGTTCTTAGCGACAGCAGCAGCTCATTTATCAGGAGCACTGGGTGCCCTGCTACATTTCCAGAACCTTCCTCATCTTTCACAGCACACAGCCCCAACCAAAACAGAATTCCAAGAGCTCTGGGGTGCAGGGCAGGCCTGCTTGCTGCTCGTTTCCACAAAGCCAGAGACAGCATCCACGGAGCAGCCTAGGCTGACAACTTAGGTCAACCTCTGCTCAGGGGAGTCCCTAGAGGGGAGAGAACTCCCACGGGAAGACTGAAGTTCTCGGTCTCTACCTGTTCCCTTGTCCTCCATGAAGGAGTGACCTACTCATCAGGCCATGGAGGAGAAGAGTCACCACCAGCCTTGACTCAGTTGTGTTGTCATATTCTTTCAGGGCCATAAGTTCCTCTCCCTCAAGTGACTCCCACCAGAGTGACTTGCGACCACCATAATCTGTTTTATGCAACCGCCCAGGAGATGTGCAGGTACGCAGGTCTAAGAATCTCTCTAGGCTTGGCTTTCTTGGCAGCCCACAGAGGTGGCCCTGGGGCCACAAAAAAGTTCAGTGTTACCAAGAATAGCATTCATATATGCATTGACTATTGTCCTCCTCACACTGACCACAGAGCTGAATCACTGTGACACAGACCACAGCCCCTGTAAAGGCTGAGCTCTGTACTGTGTGCTCCTTTGTAGCTCTGATGGCTGCTCTGGAGTGTGTGCTAAGGGCCATGTGTCCCTAGTCATCTCTCTGGAGCACTTCCTCACCCACATGTTCCTCTCCAATAGGGCTCTTCCTCCTAGGCCCTGGCTCACAGCTACCTCCTTCCCCAAACCTCTCCTGCCCTGCTCCACCTTCTGAAATGTTGTGGTTTAGACTTAAAAGGTCTCTAAAGACTCTTGTACATTCAAAGACATGAGCTGTTGTAAGGTGTGCTATTGACAGAAGGGGCCTGAATGGAGGTGATCCCTGGGGTAGAAGTTGGTACAATGTGTTCTTGTCCCCTGTTTCTTCCCTATCTTCTTGCCTCATTGCTGCCCTGGAGAGGTTTTACCTGCCATGCCTTTCCACCAGGCCATTTCTCTTATTTTCATGTTCGTTTGTGTGTTTGTTTGTTTGTTTGTTTGTTTGTTACAGAGTCTTGCTATGCTTTTCAAACTCATAGTAATGCTCTGGTCTCAGCCTCCCAAGCACTGGGATTGCAGGCATGTGCCACCACACTGACATGGTATGCAAAACAGGAGATCAAACTCATGTCCTTGCACTTGCCAGGCAGGTGCTCAGACCACGGAGCTGTCTCCTCGGCCCATCCACCAATCCATTTCTGCCTTTGAGTCAGCCAACCTTCGACTGAGCCTGCTGAAACCCATTAGCAAAATAAACCTCTCATCCTTCAAGTTGTGGGTGTCAGGTGTTTGTCCCAGTGACGGAAAATGACGCACACACGCACCTAGGACTGTGTCCAGCTGTCCTCTCGCAGATGCAAAGTAAGTATCTCTTAACTGCAAAAGCAAGGGTCGGTAAATGAAATACTTTGGAACCTACTAGTTCAGATCTTCATTCAGGTACAAACTTCTGGTGGGTAACACCCAGCTAGGTCCAGATAATATCTTAATAGAAATTTTAAAAGAAATATAGGTTATCACTTCCTTAAATGAAAAGTCTTACTCTCTTGTACATAAGACAAAGCCAATACAAGGGTTCACAGGTCAACCAGACAGGAGAAGGGCATGACTTCAGCTTCTAGAAACTTCCTCAGCACTTTTGTACTTAGTGGTCCAATAAATCCAGTTTCTCAATGGTCCCATAGAGCCCATATATACCTACCATTTTATCTTTCCGTAAAATAAAACTTAATCTTTCTCAGAAGTTTGGCTCATTGCCAGTTTTCTGGGTCCAAGTGGTAGCAAGTTGAGAGAACTCATTTCTGAAGACAGTTATGGATAAGCCCCTTCTCTGATATCTACCCTCCTATGGAGCTGTCTGCCATGAATCTGGGCTATTCTGTGATTTGTTTTATTCCAGATTCATTTTATTCATTTTATAGGATACTGCATCAGATTTTGCAGGAGATGATGTAAG
This sequence comes from Myocastor coypus, assembly GCA_004027025.1. Classification (NCBI taxonomy): domain Eukaryota; kingdom Metazoa; phylum Chordata; class Mammalia; order Rodentia; family Myocastoridae; genus Myocastor; species Myocastor coypus. The sequence goes on from PVJA010041313.1 coordinate 13,470, forward strand.
TCAGGATTCAACCTTATGACAAAATATGTAATAGTCCTCAAATCCATCATGATTATCCTGAATTGAATCTGCCCTATTGCGTTTCAAACAATGTCATTGAATAATTTTTCCAGCTATTCTCTGGAGCTACAAGGAGACTGCAGAGGTCCACAATCCCATCTCAAGCAAATCTCCAGAGACTTCAGTTCCGGCTTCCATCTACCTACAACTCCCTCAGGCTGGACTCCAGAAAACCCACCCATGAGTCTAGTCCAAAAAGAGAAACAGGAGATATTACAACACTGCCGTGGGCTCCGCGTTTTGTGGGGGATTTGTCACACAGCAACAGGTGGCCAAATCATGCGGGTTGCTGGCTTACACCTGCTGAGTCTTTATGCTCTGGCTCTCCAGAAAAAGAGGATATCATGGTGTCGAGTTAGTAACTGTAGACACACTTCCCCATAGGGAAAGTAAATGAAGAAAAACACTCCCTGAGGTAAAATAAAATCTGTACAAAGCAGGTGTTACAAAGGAAAGATGGTGTGTTCTGGTCTTTCCAAGCTAGAATAATGTGGGAGGTGACCGGGCCAGCACAGCCTCCCAGTTTGTTCTAAGTTTCCCAAGGGCTTCTTTTGAATGCTGAGACATACAAAAGCCCTCCACACACTGATATACACCGAGCCAGGAAACAGATCTCATGATATTATTGAATGTTTCTCAACACCATGCGACTACAAAGTTCTTAGACATTTTGTACATCTTTCAAAAGACAGGAATTTTGACCATCTATCACTACTAAAGTCCTGTGTGTGGTGTGGCATAGATGCACCGATACTGTAAGCACTGCATCTTTACTGAAATGAAACCTAAGGGACTGTCCGAAAGAGTGCTTGTACGTTCTCTGCGTGTCCCTCCGTACTGTTCCGCATTCCCACTTTGCACATCTGGTCAGACTACAGGATTTAGGCTTAGTCAGTACCAAGAACTACGCGCAGTCGAAGTGGATAAGGCACTCAGCTAATGGCACAAGGTGCTTTTCTTTCTCCAGATCCGGGCTTGTTTAAAACATGATGCATTTGGCCTTTCTAATGCATTTTTCTTTTTGTGTGTGTGTCATAGTAAAACTTTATTAATAAAAATTGCCCATGGGCTACAGTTGGCTCATGGGTCACAGTATGTAGGCTCAGATGCAGAACAATATACCATAAATGTATACAATTTCGTAAATTAATATGAAATTTAAAGTAATTCTAATCAGGAATTTAAGATTTTTTTTTTAACCTATAGAAGGTAAAGCCTTTTAAAGCGAGATAGATAATAAAATTGTCCTAAGGAAAAACCTGAGATTTTTTTATTAATTTTAAAGAAATAACAATGAGACAGTTTCAAAACACATTAGCAGTACAGCCACAATAATTAACATAATGTGTATTGTTGTCTTCGCAGTAGTTACTCGGAGTACAGGATGCAGACATGTTTAATGCAGTTTTCTAAATTCTGTCTCTCTGGACATCAGACAGCTCAGTCTGTTATTTGAAATTACACTGTCTTGGCTCCATACAAGTGGCTAACGTTTCTTCCTTCGTGGCTTCTTGTTGCATCCGCACCTGTCCACCAAAGCTTTGCAAAATTCGAAAGGGCACTTATGAGACGAGGAGAGAAATTGCATTTAAAGCGTGATGTAGCACTAGCCTGCCTGGGATGGATGCGGTGCCTTAGAATGTGGTTTGGGAAGTCCCTGTGACTACAGCACAGCTGAGTTAGCTCCCTTCCTGTCTTTCTGGTCCATTTCTGGTCCTTTCCAGTCATGGAACTTGGACACACACACAATGCTGCAAGAAAAGACTTCTCTTCCAAGACAGTGTGCTCTGCACTGAGCCCTAAGACACGGAGCTGTGTGAAGACAGCAACCCCTCCCCTTCCTCCCGTATACACAGAGGAAATAGAATCCATTTCCCTTCCATGGGAACACTGAAAAGCTGCATCTTAAAGCATAAATTTTCACTTAGAATTTTTTAAAAATGTCTTCACCAACATAATATAAAATGGTCTAGTGTTTAGAAAAACTTGATGTTCCTACCAACCCCATCTATAGGATGCAGTCACAATAACAAAAATTCAGTTGAAAGGGCTAGCCAAATAGTTCAGTGGATTAAAGGACCAGGGGTCCTTACCCGGGCTTCCCATGACAGGCCCACCCCTGGAGCGCACTGAGGTGTTAATGGAGTCCGGATGTGGTGGTGCACCCTGGTAATCCCAGCTCTTGGGAGGCTGAAAACAGGCAGATCACTGCAAGTCCAATGTAGTAGTAAAACCCTGAACACCCTGTAGACCTTTTCCTAAAATGCAAAAAAGAAAAAGAAAAAAGAGGAGCACTAGGATTACATCTTCTGTAAGTTTCTTATAGAATTCAACTATGAAGCCATCAGGACTTGGAATTTTCTTTGTCAGTAGGATTTTTATTACATTTTTAATTTCATTGGATGTTATTGGGTTACTGTGAGTTCTTATAGCTTCTTAATTCAGTTTTGGTAATTTATATCTTTGTAGGAATCTGTCCAATTCTTCTATGTCTTCGATTCTGTGAATGTAAAGATTCTCAAAATACCTACGGATGACCTTCTGAATTTCCACAGGGTCTGTGGTAAGTTTGCCCTTTTCATTCCTTATTGCTTGAATTTGAGTTTTTTCTTTGCTCTTTTTGATGAGGTTAGCAAGGGGATTATCAGCTTTACTTAATCTTTCAAAGAACCAGCTTGTTGACTCATTAATTCTTCGTATTGTTTTCTTCATCTTGATTGCATTAACTCCTGCTCTAATCTTTACGCTTTCCCCCATCTTCGGGCTTTGGGTTTGGTTTGCTCTTCTTTGTCTAGACGTTTGAAGTGTAATATTACAATATTTATTTGTTCCCATTGTGTCTTCCTAATGTATACATTCACAGCAACATTTTCCTTCTAAGAGCTGCTTTCATTGAATCCCATAAATTCCGATAAGTTGTGCTTGAATTTTCAGTGAATTGTAGGTGTTATTTTGTTTCTTCTTTAATTTCATCTGTAACCCATTGGTTGCTAAGAAGGGTGTTGTTTAGTTTCCATGTTTTTATGGGGTTTTGTAGTTTCTTTTGTCATTTATTTCCAGCTTCATTGCACTGTGATCAGACATTATACATGGAATAATTTCTGCTATCTTGTGTATACTTAAACATGACATATGGACAAGTATGTGGTCTATTTTAGAAAATGTCCCATGCATACTTGAAAAAATGTGTATTCAAATGTGGTTTTGTGGAACACTCTGTATATATCCACTAAGTCCATTTGTTCCACGTTTTGATTCAGTTCTGCTACTTCTTTGCTAATTTTTTATCTGCTTGACCTATCTTTTTGGGATAAGAGGGTGTTTAGGTCTCTTATTAGGATTGTGGCATTGGATATTAGAGTTTTCATGTCCATTAAGCTTTGCCTTATATAACTGGGTGTTCCTGTGTTGAGTGCACACATATTTATAAGTTTTGCCTCTTCCTCTTGAATTTTCCCCTAATTAGTATGTAATGGTCTTCTTTATTTCAACTGATCATTCTTGGCTTAAAGTTGAGACTATCTGCAAGCAGGATTACTACCCCCTGCTTTTTTCTGAGATGCTGGGGCACGTAGTATTGTTTTCCATCCTTTGACTTTCAGCCTATAAATTTCTTTATGAGTTAAGTGTGTTTCTTGTACACAGCATATTTTTGGGTTTTCCTTACAAGTCCACTGTGCCAGTCTGTTTATTATAATTGGTAAATTAAGTCCATTTAAATTGATGACTACAGATGTATCAACGTATTGATATGTTATTGACCTCTTGTTGCATGACATTTCCCCCCTGTTTTTAATTGTTTACCCCATTTGGTAAGTCCTTTCCATTCTCATTCATGGAATTGTGGTCACTTTCACCCCTCTGTAGAATATCTTTTAATAATCTGTGTAGGGTTGGCTTTGCCATCATGAAATTCTTTAGTTGTTCTTTGTCATCAAAGTATTTCACTTTTCCATCAAACTTGAAAGAGAGTTTTGCAGGATGTACCAGTCTGGGCTGGAAGTTGTTTTCATGGAGGACTTCAAGCACTCTACTCCATGCTCTTCTTGACTTCATGGGTTGTGAAGAGAAATCTGCCATTATTCTGATGAGTTTTCCTTTAAACATGATCTATATCTTTTCTCTAGCAGCTTTTAGTATATTGTTTTCGCGCTGGATTTCTGGAATCTTGTCTATTATATGTATTGGTGTGTTTTTCATTGGGTTGATGTCATTTGGAATTCTATATGCTTTGGTTAACTAAATGTCAGATTTTTCCCCACATTTTGGGAAGTTTTCTGCTCTTATTTCTGCCCATATTCTTTTTATGTCATTTGTATTGACTCCTTCTTTCTCTTTGATGCCTATAATCCCTACATTGTTCACCTTCGCATCATCTTGAAAATGTTGAATTATTTTTTCTTGTACCCTAGTCTTTTTTAAGAAATCTTTTCTTG
>PVJA010041314.1:0-17974 GCA_004027025.1 Myocastor coypus
CTTTTTCTTCATTTGTATTTTAAGGAAGGATCTACAGGGTGTTTAGGGTCTTACTATTAGATAGGACTCATAGAGATGCGCCTGTTTACAGCCTCCAAAGAACTAATATTATAGACTATAGACATAGGCCACCACACCCAGGCTCAATTGCCATCTCAGCATACCCTGGGGGGTGTGGGTGGCATGGCAGGCCCGGGTATTTGAGAAAACATTTCTAAAAGTCAGTTTGAAACTAGAAGAGATCAAGAATAGCAAAGGTAATCCTAGGCAAGAAAGGCAAGGTGGGAAGCATAATTTTTTTATTTGAAATTATACTACAAAGCTACTATGATAAAATCAGCATGATTTTGGCAAAGAAAAAGCAGACCTGAGGATCAATGGAACAGATTAGAAGATGTAGACACAGCTAAACGTATACTTAGCCATCTTATCTTTCACAAAGTTGCCAAGCATGTTCACTGGAAAACATACAGACTCTTTAATAAATGTTTTAGAAAAACTGGCTTTTCACCTGCTGAAGAATAAAACTAGACCCATGTCTATCACCATGTATTAAAGTGAAAATGGACCAAAAATCTAAATATTAAAGAAAATACACTAAATCTACTGGAAAAGGAAGTAAGTAGAAATCTTGAAAACACATGACTCTGTCATGAAGACAGAGTCCATGAACAAACTTGCAAAAAAAAAAAAAAAATACTTTGAAGAACCAACAAGTGGGATCTTACCTATTGAAAAGGTTTTAAACATCAGAAGAAAGCAGCAACACAGTGAAAAGACAATTCATAGAATGAGAAAAAAATGAGCCTGGCACGGTGGCACATGCCTTTAATCCCAGCACTCGGGAGGCTGAGGCAGGAGGATTCATGCCAAGTTCAAGACCAGCCTGAGCTACAAAAGTGAGCTCAAGGCCGGCCTCAACTGCATAGCGAGATCCTGTCTCAAAAAGACAAAAAAAAGAATGAGAAAAAATTAATCAATTGTCCTTCAAAGGACTTCTGTCTAGAACACACAAAAAAAATTTAAAAATAAGGCGCCTAAAATTCAAAGACCAGTCCAAAACTTGGCATTTGAAATGAATACACACTTCTCAGCTAAAGAAATCCAAATGCCAATTAAATATATAACAATTTTCCAACAGAAGGGCTGGTAAGATAGCTCAGCACACTGAGCATCAGCTTACATAAGCACAGGGACTGGGGTTTCAGTCCCTGGCACCATGTACAACTGAGTCTGGGTGTGGTGGTGTATCCAATCACTGGGGATAATGAAAACAGGGGGGTATCATGATGGATCTAAGCTGTGTAGTGAGACCCTGTATCAAACAGATTTTTTAAAAAACAAAGAAAAAGAAAACCCACAAACTGGGAAAAAATTATAGCCAACTCTGCCTCAGACAAAGGCCTTCTATCTAGAACATATAAAAATTTAAAAAAAAAATTCAGGTCCCCTAAAATCAAATACTCAATCCAAAACAGGCATCTGAGATGAATATACATTTGTCAGAGAGAGAAACACAAATGGCACTTAAATGTCTGAAAAACTGTTCAACATCATTGGTCATTCGAGAAATTCACATTAAAACAACCCTGAGATTCCATCTCACCCCAGAAAGAATGGCTAACAACAAGAAGTCAGGCAATAACAAATGCTGGAAGGGCTGTGGAGAAAAAGGAACCCTTCTCCACTGTCAGTGGGAGTGTAAACTATTGCAACCACTGTGGAAATCAGTATGGAAATTTCTAAAAAGTTAGGATTGTAGATCCCATTCAAGCCAGCTATCCCCTCTTGGGTCTATATCCAGAAGAACTGAAAACCTCACACCACAGTGATATATGTGCACCCATGTTTATAGCAGTGCAATTTGTCATAGCTAAATCCTGAAACAACCCAGATGCCCATCAGCTGAAGAATGGATAGAAAAGCTATGGCATTTTTGCACATTAGAGTATTATTCAGCTATAAAACAGGATAAGTTTTAGTCTTTTGCCAGTAAATGAATGCAACTAGAAACCATAATCTTAAGTGAAATAAATCAGACTGCGTGTGCAAACATCGCATTGTCCCCTGCAGGGAAAGGGAGTTAACTTATTCAAAAGGAAAGAGTTGTTGAGTTGAGGAGAAGGATAGGACAGGGAGTGGTGGAAAGATTTATCTATGTATGTAAGCAGGATGGTTTGGACAACTGTACTGTGTAGTAGTGCTGATCTATGGAAAGGAGCAGATAGTCCTTAATTTGTTTTGTTTCCTTTTTTAAGTTTTTTGTTCTCTTCTTAATTTCTTACACATTTCTTTATTTTTCATTCCTTCTTCCCATTTTACATGCATATATCTGGTAATATGGATAACTAGTTGGAAAACAGCACTGTATTGCAAAAACTACTGTGAAATTTATATTCATTTGTTAAGTGAAATTCTGTATGACCTGTAATTTTTCTGTTTTAATTATAATTGTACTCTCTTTAAAATATATATATGTTCAACATGACTGGTCATTAGAAAGATGCAAGTTGAAACAACACTTAGGTTCCATCTCACTCCAGAAAGAAGGGTCAACATTAAGAAATCCAAGAAATAAAAAATGTTGGTGGAGATGTGGCGTAAAATGGACTGTTGGAACCACTGTGGAAATCAGTGTGAAGATTCCTCAAAAAATTAGGATTAGAGGCCCCATGCAACCCAGTTATTCCCCTCCTGGTTATTTTTTCATCATACCAAAAAATATATGTTCACTCATGTTCACAGCCACACAATATATAAAAGGTAAATCTTGGAAACAACCAAAATGTCCATCAGCAGAGGGATGGATAAAAAATATGTGATCTTTTCCTACAAAATAGTATTGCTGAGCTATAAAGAAGGATAAACTTGGGGCTTTTATAGGTATATTGATGCAACTTCTGACCATATTCATAAATGAAATGATTTTTTGTACCAGGTATCAGACTTAGGACCTTACACTTGCCATGCAGGTGCTGGGTCACAGAGCTATATCTCTGGCCCACTGATAAGTGACATAAATCACACTCACATGTATAAACATCACACTGTCTCCCTAGTGTAAGAAACTGAAAGAGTAAATACGATTCACAATGTACAATACTTATTGTTGAAAGGGGAAGAAACTGCTCAAAAAGAAAGTACAACTGGGATGGAGAAAGGAAAAAAGGAAGTAAAAAGAAAAAAATATACATATATATGCAGGATAATCATAGTACTAATTTCTATTAAATGAGTGAAAAAGATGGTTGTGCTCATACTGTTATATCGATTTTTCATGCATATAATTTAAAATCTGATCAACTACTTTGAAGATAACAGCACACAATATAATAATCGTTATTAATCTCATATACTCTTGTATTGAAATTCTGTACCTTTTTGATCTTAAGAATATCAAATAATGCTAAATGCTGGTGAGGCTGTAAAGTGTAGGGGAGAATGTAAATTAAGCCAACTACTATGGACATCAGTCCAAAAACTGCTCCTAGCCTAAAGCAAGAAATTCCTTTCAACCTAGCTTTTCCCCTTCTAGGTATCTCCTTGAAAGAAAATAAAACAGAAAGGAAAGGAGACGGGAGGGGAAGGGTAGAGAGGGGAGGGATAGGGAAGGGAGGGATAGGGAGAGGAAGAAAAAATGAAAGGAAGGAAAGAAAAAGAAAAAATGAAAGACTAAAGACATATTACAATGACAATGCATATCCATGTTTATAGCAAAGTAATTCGTAATATCTATATCTTGGAAATAGCCTATACATACAGCAACAGATGAATGAATAAATATATTACTTATACATGATGGAATACTACTGAACCATAAGGAAGGATAAGCTTGTGTCATTTATAAGAAAATGGATATGACTTGAGACCATAAAATTAAGTGAAGTAAAAAAGACACACAAGCTTAAATATCACATGATTTTTCTTATACAAGAAACCCAAAATATAAAGACAGAAACAGAGCCGGGCATGGTGGCACACGCCTGCAATCCCAGCACTCGGGAGGCTGAGGCAGGAGGATGGGTGCGAGTTCGAGACCAGCCTGGGCTACAAAAGTGAGCTCAAGGCCTGCCTGAACTGCATACCAAGACCCTGTCTCAAAAAGACAAAAGAAAGAAAGAAAGAAAGAAAGAACTGCATACCAAGACCCTGTCTCAAAAAGACAAAAGAAAGAAAGAAAGAAAGACAGACAGACAGAAACAACAGATGATGGTAGGGCCAATGAGAAAGCTGAGCAGACTAAATGCCTGCTTTGCCAAGCTCAAGGACCAGGGTTCGATCACCAGTCCTGCAAGCTGTGCCGGCCCTGCCCACAGGGTGCACTGAGCCAGTGACAAAGCTTGGGCCTGGTGGTGCGTGCCTGTATTCCCAGGACTGGGGAGGCTGAAAACAGGAGAATCGCTATGTGTCTGAGCTGTGTAGTGAGACCCTGTACCAAGCACATAAACAAAAAAAAAAAAAAAAAAAAAAAAAAAAAAAAAAAAAAAAAAAAAAAAAAAAAAAAAAAAGAAAAGAAATACTGAGATAAAACTTTTGCATGTGCAAAGGGACCAAGACATAGCAGAAGAGAAAGGAGAGAAGGGGAATAAAAAAAAAAAATCAAAATGTGTTATGTGTACAATGATTGATACATTGTGTCAACTTGAGCTCAGCAGTCTAGTGAAGTGACTTAGCACAGGGCCTGGGTTCTCACTTTGTAAACATCCTCAGCCAGCTGATTATGGACTACAACCTTCACAAGTTGTGAACCAAGAAACCCTTTCTTTCCTTAATGTCAGTGGTCAGATATTTTGTCTCAGCAAGGACAGAAAAGTAACTGAGACAATGTGTATGTACCAACTCCACACAAGGAATGTAAACACGATGTACTGTAAACATGGACTAATAAAAAAATGAAAACTAAACAGAACCTCTTAGTTTTCTCTTTCTTAATCCATGTACTTTGTGTTAGACCTTGGCAAATAGCAGTGGGTCAAATCTGACCCACTGCTTGTTCTGGTACATATTATGAGCTAAGAATGCTTTTTCACATTTTTAACTGTTTACAAAATATTTTATGAAGTGAAGATTATATTAAATTCAAATTTCACTGTACAAAAACAAGGCTTTATTGAACTATAAATATGCCCATTTGTCTAATGTGTTGTCTGGTTGCTTTCACTCTGCAACAGTGCAGTTGGGTAGTTGTCTCAGAGATCAGGTGATCTACAATGTCTGACATTTTTTTAATGTATTTGGAACAAGATTTCACTACACGTCTCAGACTTTTAGTGATCCTCCTATTTTCATTCTCCCGAGCACTGAGACTTACAGGCATGCACCATCACTCTGGGAGTTGGTAGCTGGCTCAGTACTCCTGAGCAAAAAAGACTGGTGCGTGCTGACTGGGATTGAACCCCGGTCCCTGCATTTGCACAAGCAGGTGCTTAGTCTGCTGAGTTACCTCACCAGCCTAGTTCCTGCCTCTTGTTCTAAGACAATACTGATTGATTGGAGATCTCTCTCTCTCTCTCTCTCTCTCTCTCTCTCTCTCTCTCTCTCTCTCTCTCTCTCTCTCTCTCTCTCTCTCTCTCCCTCTCTCTCACACACACACAGAAACACACACACATACACACACACACACACACCTCACCACAATCCTCCTGCCTTAGCCTCAAGAGCATATGCTGAGATTATACGTAGATGGTGCCATGTCCAATGTTCAATGAGCCTTTTGCATAGTGCAAAGTCAAAGGTATTTCTCCAAAATGTTAAGTTAGACATGTCTGATCAATCTTTTCTGTGCCTTTTTAAAAATTTGCCATTATAAATTTCTCTCTGCAATTTGAGTTTTTTTTTTAATAAAAAGCATGGTTGTTTGTACCTGTGTTGTTAGGTATGGCAGATACCAATTGCATGTAGCTTTTGGGCACTTGAAACGTGGTCTCTAACTGAGATGTGCTCTCAGTGTAAAATACACAGCTGCTTTTAAAGAATTCATATAAAAATAATGTAGGGTCAAATGGATACGAACTAAGGTTAATAATATCAACAAGAATAAAAAGAAAAAAATGAGAACTAGAGGAGGAGGGAGGGAGAGGGAAATAAGGAGATTAAAAAAGAAACTGTATTATGTACATGTGCCGACTCTGTAAGTTGACGTTAAAATGCATGTACTGCAAATACATACTCATCAAATAAAAAGTTTTTTGAAAGAATGTAAAATCTTTCATTTGTTTTTTATTGATCATATTGAAATAATACTTGGGATATAATGGATTAAATAAATGTATTATTAAAATTAGCGTCACCTATATTCTGTTACTTTATAATATGCCTACCTGAAGCTATTAAAATTCCACATGTAGTTCACAGTATTTTTCTTTTAGACAGTGCTGGTCTGAACCTTTTCACTTGTTGATCAATTCCTCATTTGCAAACCTCTAGCAAATCACTAGAAAAGCTGTAATAAGTACTTTATCAGAGCTTATTGCACTCATAGTTCTTCATTAGCCACTCCTCTCCATATGGCAAAAAACAGGCTTATTCTCCACTAGGCAGATGGTTTAATAGTGGGAAAATGCCCCTCAAATTCTTGAGTTACAACTAAAATTATTTCTGTAACTTGGAAATATATTATTTTTCTTTTTTATTAGTACACATTTGTGATACATAGTGATCCATTCAGCTTTGGAGTTTGATACATATACAATGTAAATGTATGTTGATCATTTTGCCCCCTCTCGAACTCCTGGCCACCCTTCTCCCACCTTCCCTAAAACTCATCCCATCTCGATGAAGAATTCCTCCCTGTTTTCTTAACATGGTTCTTTTGTCCTTAAATGTTTATATTTTGGATCTCTCATATTAGATGCATTATGTAATATTTAACTTTTTGAGACTGACTTATTTTACTTAGCACTATGATCTCAAAATCTATTTTCCTATAAATAACTTAAAATTATCCTTCGTGGCTGATTTTCACAATTTCTTATTCATTCATCAGTTGGCAGTCATATAGGCAGTGTCTGTGGTTTTTTGATTACTTTTAATGAGATAACAATGAGAACGTTTCAAAACACGTTAGCAGGACAGCCACAATAATTAATACAGTACATATTGTTGTCTTCATAGTAGTTGCTCAGAGTACAAGATGCATACATGATAACTTTTCTACATACTATTGGTACAAATATTTCTTCTCATTGAACTAAGAGAAAGTAGTTGTATGTATATTCCAATAGTCCATAATAACAGTGAGTTATCAGCAGAACTGGCAATGTCAGAAGAATGTTACAATTTTTAGATATACATCTGTTTTAGTTATACATCTTTGGTCGGTTATTTTATTTTATTTTATTTTATTTTATATTATTTTATTTTATTTCACAGTGAGAGAGACAAAGATCCATTCTTCTGCATGAGGATAACCAGCTTTCCTGGCACCATTCATTAAAGAAACTATGTTTCCTTCAGCATATATTATTGGCCCCTTTATCAAACATCAGCTGAATGAAGTTCCTCAAGGTTGGTTTTACTTCACCTATTCAGTTCCATTTATTACTGTGTCTGTTTTCGTGCCCTTATCATGCTGTTTTTACTACTGTAACTTTGCAGTGTAACTTGAAGTCTAGGATTGCAATGCCACCTACTTTGCTCTTGTTGCTCAAGATTGCTTTGGTTATTGTGAATCTCTTTTGCCCTCGAATTTTCTGTTCAAGGAGATTATAAGGCTACAGAGGAAAGTGACTGACGATGTATAGTGTGCCTAAGGAGATTCACTTAGAGAAAAAAAATTCTCTCAGGCTTTCACAAAGAGCAAAGTGGTCGAGCAATGGCCATGACTCATCCAGATGGCTGACACTGACAAAAGTTTCAAAAAATGCTGCACACGGTTTCAGGGAAAATCCCGAGGGAATTTGCTTCCATATAATCATTGTAATTATTTTTTTTCTAATTCTCTGAAAAGTTTTGATGTTGTTAGTTCTGTCTGTCTAAGAACAAAGGATGTCTTTATATTTTCAAATCTTTTTCAATCTCTTCTTTCAGAGTAAGATAGCATTTGTGATAGAGTATTTTCATTTCCTTGGTTAGGTTAATTCTGAGATATTTGATTTTTAAAAACTGTTATGCAGCATACTGTTTTCCTGATTTCTTTCTCAGTGGGTTAATATGTTAGGAATGCTATAGCTTCTTGTAAGTTTGTTTTGTATATTACCACTTTACTTATTACTTATAAAGCACTTCTTTATTTTAAAGAGTAAAAACAAAAAATAAAGTGAAAACAAGAAAGTGTAACATACAACAATGCATATGGGCAGAATTTCAAAACAAGAATAAAAAATGAACAGTGATTATATTATGTATTTTATTGTCAAATCTGTTGCTCAGATTAAGATACAGGTATGCAAGATTTGTCAAATAATTAAGCATTAATATTCACTTTATGAGAGACTTTTCATGGTTTTGGGGTTTTTCGTTTTGATTTTTGACTACTTTACTTTGAGGCAGCATCTTCCAATGCACTCATATTCACCTTAAACTGACTCTGTTGTCCAGGTTGGCCTGGAATTTATAGTGATCTTCTTGTCTTGGCCTCCTGAGTGCTGGAATAATAGGTGTATAGCAACATGCCTGGCATTGGTGGAGATTCTTTTATCCTCTATGTAAAGGATCACATCATCTACAAATAAGACTATTTCTACTTCTTTTCCTATTCAAATCCTTTTTATTTCTTTCTCTTGACCGATTGCACTGGCTAAAGTTTCAAGTGCTATATTGAACAAGAATGGTAAGGGTGTATTCCCCCATCTTGTTCTTGATTTTAGTGGGAATTCTTTCAATTTTCCCTCATTTATTATGATGCTGGCACTGGGTTTGACATAAATGGCTTTTATCATTTTAAGATAAGGTCCTTCTCTAATAATTTTTTTGTCAGATTGTACTTTTTGTTATGAATGGATGTTGAGTTTTGTGGAAGTCTTTTTCTGCATTTATTGAGATGGTTATGTGGTTTTTTATTCTTTTTTGTTTACATTGTGTGCTGCTTTTATTATTATTTATGTATGCTGAACCATCCTTGTGTCCCTTGTGTGAAACCAACTTAGTTGTTATATATGACTTTCATGGCGATTTATTGTATCCTGTTTGTATATATGTCGTTGCAGACTTTTACATCTAGGTTCCTTACGTGAAATGGTCCATAATTCTCTTTTTTTGTTAAGTTCTTGTCCACTTTTACTATGAAAATAATGCTAGCTTCAAGGAGCGAGTTTAGCACTGTTCCTTCAATTTGCATTTCTTGGAAGAGTTTGATGAGTGGACTAATACTTCAACTCATGAACTTAATTCACTCCATGATTCTGGTAGTGAATTGAATTGATTTGAAGCCAAATCAAATTGTTTCATAAGGTTCAATGTAAACAATTTAATCCACTTAACCACAAAAATGAAGGATAGAGTACAATATATTACAGTCTTCGAAAGAGAACACTGTCTTTACTTGAGGCAATGGAAACCTCCTCCTTGAGGACCTTAGGGAAATCTCCTTCAGGGGTTTTCTCTCTTCTTTGTCTCTTAACTACAATACCAATTTTCATGAAAAATCTGTCTAAAGCCTGTTGTTGTTGTTTTCATGTGTTGCTTAACTCTCCAAAAATAAGAGATCATGTTATCATGTCATTGTCCATTGGATTCAGTTATGTTGGCGTGGTGCTTCTCAAAGAAATCTTGCCTTTCATTCATTTTTCCATAATTGATTTTACTGCATCACTGTTAACCTCCTCCCTGTCTTCCTCTTCCTCATGTAGTGTTCTTCAGTGAGCACCTACTGCTGCTCAATCTGCTATTCAGCATGTTTTCTATCATCGTCTCCTCTTTATGGTCCTCAGCTAACTCTTTCACGTCTATACCATCAGTATCCAGATCCATACTCTTTCCCATGGACACAGTCTTCTCCTTCAGTGACACCTCCTGGCCACACTTTCCCCTGGCTTAGTTTAAGGTCTTGTACATGACATCTTCCTAGGCTTTGTCAGTGAGGTTGGTGTAGTGGAGAACATTGAAATATTTCTCCCAGAACTCTTTCACAGTCAACAGTGCCTTTGTGTACAGCTTTTTGAAGATGTAGGTCACTAGTTGGTCCATGGGATGAAGAAGAGGTATTGTTTGGGGTGGAGGAACTTGGCCTTTATGAAGTCACACAATCCACCAAGGTTGGAGAATATACCAGGGCACTGGTCCAGGGTCTATCAGAGGAAACCACCTTCCAGGCAATCGGTTGTCAGAAAGATATTTTTGAGTGGTATGTGCAGAACACCCTGTGCAGCCATTCCACGAACAACTGTCTTGTTACCCAAGATTTTGTGTTGGTCATCCACATGACAGACTGTCTGGACTTGTTCGCCTTTTGCTTCTTGAAATCATGGGGAAAAGTAGTGTGCCACTCGTGTCTTAATCTTTATTTTTTTTATTCCAGCGAAAGTTCTACAGTGTCTTCTGGGTCTCACTACCAGATTGGACTTGTAGTGATTTGCCTGTTCACAGCCTCCCAAGAACTAGGATTACAGATGCACACCACCACACCCAGTCTCAATTGTCATCTCAGTGCAGCCTGGGGATAGAACTCCTGGCCCCTGTGCCTGCTTGTAGGTGCTTTCATCTGCTGAGCTATTTGGCTGGCCCTATGTCTTAATGTTTAGATGGGCACTTGGGTTCACATACAGCAAAAGGGTTGATCTGTTCTGCATGGTCTTCTGCTCTAGAAGTGCCCTTTTCTCCTGCCTGATGTTGGTTCTGTTTGGCATCTTCTTCCAGAAAAGTCCTGTTTCATTGAAGCTGAATGCTCGTTGAGTGGTGTATCTTCCTGCCTTTTTCAGTTCCATAAATTCTTTCTTGTAGGTTTATGAAGTGGCTTTGTCAGAACTAGAAGCGTCACCATGTCTTATCACACTGTGGATGCCACTTTTCTTGCGGAATTTATTACTGCCTTTAAATTCATCACGTGTTGCACTTGTAGTGGGGTTTTCTTACAATAAATCACTGCAATTTGCTGGCTTTTTTCACAGATAATAGCTTTTCTAACGCTATCACCTGCATGCTGCTTCTCATTCAACCACACTGACAAAAGTTTTTCACCTCTTCCAGCACTTGTGTCCTCTCCTTTGTTAATATTGTTACTTCTTTGGCCCTATCAGTTCCCTTGATAGCCTCTTTACTTTTCAAAATAATCAAGACTGTTGACTTGGCCATCTTGTACTCTGAGGCCAGATTGGCCGCATGAATACCAGGCTCGTGCTTTGCTACAGTTTCCTTCTTCAATTTTCAATAGCTATTTTCTTCGAAATTTTACCATCTTGTCCTGCACTTTCACTATTGCTCCGTACTTTTTTTTTTTTTTACCACCATGCTTGCTCTGCACTGTGGAAAACGGTACTGTATGTGCTAAAAAGCACATAAAAAAGCCTCAGAGAAAGTGTGCACAGGTCTTCTGTGACTGAGATCTGAACTAGAGGAAGCCATAACCATGTATCAGAGTGGGCAAGATGGCCACATTCATGTGCATGTGGGGGAGGTGGCTTCATTTATGTTTACCATCTGCTATGGAATTCACAAACCAAAGCAAAATTATGTCAAATGTTTCTATTTTCAAACCAAAATTGTTTGTAAACAGAAGCATTTGTGAACCAAGGTATCACTATATCAGTGTTCGTTCTTCCATGAAGTTCTTATAATTCAGTGGTGAATATTCCCATGTCTTGGGCTTTTCTTGGTTGACAGAGTTTGCTTTATTTTTTACACTGCATCTATATTTTGCCTGCTATTGAGCTTTTCAGGAACTTTATACCGGTTGCATTTGGTTTTGGTAATTTCTTCTAAAAATAACCACTTACTACAGAAAAATTATGAAAGCAAAAGCAAAATGACCATAGGGACTGGAGTATAGAATTTAAAATAAATTAGAATTAAATATTCTTTCACCTGTAGTGGAATATTAAGAATAGGTCTATATGAATTTAAATAGTTGCAAGTAACTTTAGTTGTTCAGGATGGATATAAACATGATTATATGCAAGATAGTAAAACCAGATAAGTATATTAAAAACTTTTACCAAAAGAACATAAATAAAATGTATACCTTCCAAAAACTGGAAATAAGAAAACAATCAAAAAGAAAGGAAAAAGAGTCCAAGAAAGAGAACATTCTAAATAATGAAAATCCACACATAGCTGTGATAATAATAAATAAAATGTTTTAACCCTTCTCATTAAAGACAGAATTTCTTAGGTTAGATAGAAAATACAAAGTTAACTATGTGCTATTTAAGAGCTACACATATGAAGCACAGAGAAATGGAAACGTAGAAAATAAATGGATAGAAAAAAAGCAAGTGATTTGTTTTTATTAAACAAAGGAAGTTCCTACATGGGAGAGGCTGATTTTCACCCCTTTATTCACACACTTTTTTTAGAACAGTGTTAGGCTCACAGCAAAGCTGAACAGCAATTACAAATTTCCCATGAAACCGAGGCATTCATTCTCTCTGCCTCTACACCATCAGCACTCTACATCTATCCCATCAATGCAGTACATTTGCTATCACAGGTGAGCCAAGAGGGACACATAGTGATCACCAAGAGTCCACGGTTTATGTTATATGACTTGCAGTTTTTCACCAACATACATTGACAACCATCCGCTATCATAATATGGACTAGAGTATATTCATACAGAAATACAGAATAGTTTCTGTCCACTAAAAATTCGTTATGTTCCATCTAGTCATCAAGACTGTTTTATTTATGCCACAAAATCATGCTTATTTCAGGAGTTTAAAATTTTTTCCTATGGTTGAGCTCTTTTTTATTGATTTATGTTCTTAGTGAATTCATAGCCATCAAGGAAAATGAAAAAAAATTGGCATTTCTAAATACTAGATCTTTTTATTTATTTTATTTTTTTGTCTTTTTGAGACAGGATCTCACTATGCAGTTCAGGCTGGCCTTGAGCTCACTTTTGTAGCCCAGGCTGGTCTCGCACTCACATCGATCCTCCTGCCTCAGCCTCCTGAGTGCTGGGATTACAGGCATGCGCCTCCACGCCCGGCTTTAAATACTAGATCTTTAAGGACATTGCTACTACCACCACCAAGTAACGTAAGTTTTTGCTAGAAATTTTCAGGGAAAATAAAGTCTGTGTTTCAAGACAGGGTCTCAGTTATGTAGTCTAAACTGGCATTGAACTCACTGTGGAGCTCAAGCTGGCCTTGAATTTATAGTAATCCTCCTGCCTCATCCTCCTGAGTTTTAAGATTATAGGCATGCACCACTATGTGTGATTATACATCAATAAAAATTTTATTGCATAAACAGAAAAATGGACCATATTCTTACCTTATAGAACTAGGGATGTGTGACCGAGTAATAGTAAACCCTTCCACTAATATAACACTTATGCTAATAAAATAATTTGAATGTTTTATGAATACAGAATTTTGAATTTCTGAGCCATTATTTCTTCTTAAAAGGATTTTCATGAACTGGAGCCATATGTGACAACCATTAAAGACCCCTGGACTGATCTGGGAATGGTGGTGCCTGCCTGTAGTCCTAGCTACTTGGGGGGTTCAGATAGGACAATCACAAGTTTGATGCCAAACTGGACTACAAGGCCCACATAATAAGACTATATCTCATTTTAAAAATCATCCAGCTAACTTATTAGGTTTTGCTTTTGTGTTTCTTTTAGCCAGCACCTTATTATGCGGCCCAGGCTGGCCCTAAACTCCTGCAACTGACACAATTCTTCCACCTCAACAGCCCAAGTAGTTGAGACTACAGGCATGCACCTCTACCCTGAGATCATCAGTTGACATTAATGAAAGATTTCTGTAGACTGCAACTATTCCCAAGTCCTCTGTATTATTTTCTACTGTGTATAACAAATTACTCAAAATTATATTGACTTAAATAATGGATGTTTACTATCTCATAATGTCTAAGAGTGTCTGGCTGTGTAGTTCAGGCTCAGGGCTTCTTATAAGATTTGACAGTGCTGTGTACGGTAGTGTGGTGCCAGGTGTTTAAGGTCAGCTTGGGCTACATAGTGGGCTCAAGATCAACCTGGACTATATAACAAGACTCTGTTTGGAAAAAATAAGTTTTTCAGACAATATGTCAGTTGGGACTGCAGTCATCTCAGGGCTTAATCATGCCCAGATTGGCTTAAGATGATTATCTCACACAGCCCCTGGTGGGAAACCTCAGTTTCTTACCATATGGTTTTTGCAGGTGCTGATTGACTATCATGGTGACACCGCATCTGGATTTCCCCAGAGCATGGAATCTAAGGGAGACACATCAGAAACCACCAAGCCTTTACAAGTCAGCCTTCTAGTGTCATAGTTCAGTAGTTCCACTTTATCTGATTTGGTCTAAGTAGCAGTCTTTCTCGGCATGAGAGAACTATAAAAGGGCATGAACTAGGATGCAGGGATTACTGGGGGATCATTTTGGAGACTTCTTGTCATATTTCTCTAAGATGGACATTAAGTTAATGTTTAGAAAGGACATAGGAAATATTTTCAGAGTATTACCGCAATTTTCATTTCATCTTATATAAGGATGTTTAAATCAGTATTTTGACTTTTACTTGATTTCTATCTTTTCTTCACTTATTAAGCCCAAGGCTGTTCACATTTATGAAAATGGATGGAATTTATAGATTGACTACTCTGATTGCTGAGAAATATTTTAATGGCTAATCTGGTTTGAATGTCTCAATTATGTATAACTTGGTAAGTATATGTCTCATTTGAAGAAAGAACTGTCTTCTGCTCCTACAATAATTATCTTCATTTTATCTGTAGCTTTTCCTAAAGGCAGAGGTTATCTCTTTTGTCAAAATTTGAGCTATTTCAATGTGATTGGGCCCACATTAAGTACAAGGAAAATGTGTCAGTTTTCTTATCTGCTAATCTGAATTTTTCCTGTAGTTCAATGATATTCATGCCTTTAACATTTCCCATCTGTACTAGAACCTTACTAGAAAGTGCTCTTATAATATTTTAGAAGGATCATCTATGAAAACCTCCCTATAATTGGCTAAGTGGAAGCATTAGACAATCAAATACTTCTTCCCTTTTCAAAAAGCTGCTTCCATGGGGCAGTATAAGCTTTGAAAAGTGGATGCAATTTTACGAAATTGGTGGCTTGTGATGCATTAAAATCTAGAAAGTGCATTTCATTTCAAATTGAGGTCTTAAAAGTAATGCTCTTTACTTAGAGTTGCACTATTTTAATAAAATTTCAGGGATAATTATTTTAAAACCATTATCTTATGTTTAAATGACAATCATAAAAATTTGATATAGAACTTTGGAATTTAAAGCACAAAAGTTGCCAAAGTCTGTCTAATATATTTAAAGAAATTCATATTAAATAAATAGCTGTCACCACCCAAAACCTCACTCATGTGGGTTGTTTTTTTTTGTTGTTGTTTTGTTTTGTTTTGTTTTTTTACTCATGTGGGTTTTGTCTTTGCAATTACATGCATGCTGCAGCCTCAAAGAATTACAAGTTACTCAGAGACCTGCAGAGGACCATTGTTACTGTGTCTTAAATTTTCTTGGTTATCCAATCCTCTGGGTTAGACAGAAAAGCAGAGGGCATTGTTTTCAGAAAGCCACAGTGGCTGGCACCAACTGTCCTCTAGGTTTCAGTGGTGTGAGGGTTCACCTGTAGACTCCCCAAGTGGAACTTGCCAAGGGCTTGAGCTAGTGGGGTAACAGGGTGCCCAGAGAAAATCAGAGCTGGTGTCTTAGAAACTCCTCTCCTCTTTTTCCAGTTTCAGTGTTCTCCCAGTCAACCTGAGCTCACCTGCCCTGTGGAGTCTGCGTGGGAAATGCAGAGTTGGCCTGTTGTCCAGTGCACAGCACTGGGAGCGCTGGCAAGTCTTGCCTGCTCTCTCTGTTGCCTTCCTTGAGTCTTCTGCTGGGCTTCTTGGAACCAATGTCTCTTTCAGTTGTGGGATAGTACAGTTAGGACTTGATCCCGGAGCTGTTACTGTGCCTCTTTGCCACCACTCACAGCAAAACCAGCAAGCAAGAGGAAAGACCCAGGAAAATGGGAATACTCATTTCTGGGTTCCTGCTAGTTGACTCTGGATTTGCCAATGAAACAAGTAAAAATAAACATGTAAGTCTCCTTTCTTGTTCCTTGGATAGATTTGGATCGGGTTTCTATCACTTGAGGCTAATCCTTACTAAAGGGGCAATTACAAAATGAAAGTACCATTTGTAAATAAAACTGTTTCTTCATGAATTTTCAACCAGCAGATGAAGAATTTGATTGTATGTTCTTTTTTTTAAAAGAATTTTTTTTTAATTTTATTTATTTCTTGTTTCAGAACCTTTGTTTGTTTATTCATTCATTTTTATGGCCGGCTCAGCCCACCCCAAGGGAAGGGCTGGCGCAGCATGTGGTGCCTGGGATCAAACCACGGTCCCTGAAGCCGCCCAAACTTTCCCAAGCAGGCGCTTCAGACCACTGAGCCATCCCGCCAGGCCCCTGTATTTTCTTTAGTGACTTAAAAAACATAGATTTCTTTCTCTTCTTTTTTGTTTTTGCTTTTGTTTGTTTCTTTTCTTCTCTTTTTTTTTTTTTTTTTTTTTTTGAGACAGGTCTAATTATGTAGTTCAAGCTGGCCTTAAAGTCACTATGTAGCCTGGGCTGCCCCCAAACTCACTGTGATCCTCCTACCCCAGCCTCCCAAATGCTGGGACTACAGGCATGCACCACCACACCCAGCCTACCACATAAATTTCCCAGGTAAATCTTAGTATCTCCTTGAGAGGTGCTATAAGAAAGAATGGTGTGCTCATATATGTGAACCGAGAAGATACTCAGGATGGTTAAACAGTGGTAAGGGGACAACCCACTTCCCCCCCTTCTGTTCCTTTCCAGGACAGGAGCTTTCTATTCCCCAATAAATATATTTTGTTCTTTTAAAAAAATAAAATGGAGAGGCAGTGGAGTAAGCAAGGTGAAAAGTGCTATCAGCAGGTTTGGTTTAGCTCAATAGCTGGATGAGTGCTGAGGACAAAGCTAGCAAATTGCATGCACAAGAGTATGGCGGCCGTACCGAGCCAGAGAACTTTTTTCCTTGTTAAGGGAATCTCAGGACTGCTATTTGGAGAAAGAAGAGCAGGAGACAAAATAAGAACCGGTAGACTGGGTCAGTTTTAGGGAGGGAATTTCACTGGTTGGTAGGAATGAAAGCCATTTCTTTGTCCTATTGTCTGACTTTGTGAGCTCCCAGACCAGATAGAGATGTAAGAACCATCTAAAGAGAAGTGGAAATTTTACATTTTGGGTCTGATTTTTACATTTTAGGTCTCAGCAAGCAAGAAAGTTTATGGTTTCTATGCACAAGCTAGAGCCGTAGGGTAAGGCCCCTGGAGAAAACACACACACACACACACACACACACACACACACAGAGAGAGAGAGAGAGAGAGAGAGAGAGAGAGAGAGAGAGAGAGAGTGGTGCTGTAGTGGAAGGTGCTCAGGGCAGACATACTGTCTAGCATGTGTGTTTAATCATTGGTCCCTTTGTCTCTCTTGGCAGGCACTTTGATGAATGGAGAGAAAGCAGGTTTGTGGCTGCTACTGCATGCTTGGAGTGATGCATTGGTAAAGAAGCAGCAGAGGAGCATGCAAATGCTCAGCATCAACATTTAGAGTGCACACAAAAGTATCAATTCTCCCAAGCCTTCTTCCCTTCTGTCTGAAGAAAATGCTGATAACTGTTTCTCCCCCATTTCATTGCTATTGTAAAATAGCCCTTTTAGGATATTTTCCCCTTAAAACCTACCTTTAGCTAGGTACAGTGGCATACCTCTATAATCCCAGCACTCTGGGATGCTCAAGCAGGAGGATTAGAGTTTTGAGGTTGGCATGGGCAACTTAGTGACTTATGAAACCCTGTTTCAAAATA
>PVJA010041315.1:0-17965 GCA_004027025.1 Myocastor coypus
CAGCACTGAGTACCTATGTCGGAAAACAGTAAGCACAAATAAATGACTAAGTGGCCAAGATCAGAGTCCTAGAAGAAGAAGCACAGGGCAGCCAAAAGCTGCTAAGAGGGAGGGAATTCTGAAGATGAGAGTACACATTAATACATTGGAGACAACATTTAATATGAAGAATCAATGAATGAAAGAGTTGCTTCTTTGAAAGATTAAATAATATTGAAAAACAAGGGGCTGGGGAGATAGCTCCATGGCACAAGTCCCTGCCTGGCAAGTGCAAGGTCGTGAGTTTGAACCCCAGTCCCAAAAAACAAACAAACAAACAAAATAATAATAATAATAATAATATTGAAAAACACTTATTCAGCTTACTAAAAAAAGGAAGGAAAAGACTCAAATCCACATGATTAGGTGTTGTCTCAGTTACCCTTCTCTTGTTGCTGGAACAAAACCTACCAGCGCCTAAGATGAAGGAAGGAACGGTTTATTCCTCTCACAGTTGCTGGAGGTTTCAGTTCATTTTTGGCTGGCTCCAAGGCAGACTGGCACAGGAAGGAGCGCATCCAGTTCATGGCAGTGGAACAATAACAAAATGGTGACATAGGCAACCACTAACGAGGGAGAGCAACAGAGAAAGGATCCATTTCTCTGTTTCTCTTATATTACATTTAGACTCTGTGCCTCAGGCTGTCCTCCGCAGGCCACACCCATAATCTGAGCAGTATTCAGACCCATAATCCCATCAGTACCAAACCACATAATCCCAGTGGATCATGAGTCAGTCTCAAACTCCAGAAGTCCCTGCCTCATAATTGCTTGAAGCTTTGGGGGGACAAGTAGACAGGAACCATAACATTCTGCCCCTGGAACCCCAAAGTCTCATACACATCTCTTTGTACAAAAGACATTTTAGTCCATCTTGAAGAGTTGCCAAAGTACTGGCTGTCTCAGCATTGCTGAAAAGTTTAGTCCCAAGTCTCCTCCAAGATCCAAGGCAAACTCTTCACTGTGGGCTCCTGTCCAAAAGAAAAGTTGAACACATCCAACATTCAAAGGCAGAAGATAAACAATACCATTCCAAAAGTTGTAAACAACAAGGGAATACAAACCACTGGGACAAACACCAGTCCAAAATCCAGCAGGGCAAACATTAAATTCCATAGTTCCAACTGAAACATCTGAAGCAGTCTGTGTTGGGTTGTGAGCTCCAAAGGCCTTACATGGCTCTGTCTCCATGGCATTCTTGGTGGTAGCTCCCATGGCTTCTCTCTTAAGCCAGCTTTGCTCCCTCTTTGCAGTTTCTCTTAGATCCATGTTTCTGGCTTTTCCAGACTTCTGGGGTTTCCACTGAATTGGCTTCTCACTCTGCTTCACACATTGACCTCTCTGGGGCACACTGCCTGGCTTCTCAGCCCTTCTTGTGAAATCAAGGTGGAAGCCTTAACCTAACAACTTCTGTATTGTGACTATGCCTGAAACCAAAGCCATGTGGATGATACCAAGGCCTGCTGCCAGCTGGAGCAGTAGCCAGGCTTCCTTCTGTCTTGGTTGTAGGGGTTGAGTGCCGGATTGATGAACTCTCTGACCTTGATTCTTAACAAATTCTCCATGCCCGTGCCATTCTGGGACCTGGTTTAGCCGCTGCTGCCATTCTTGAACTTAGGAATCTGCGGCTTCTCAAGGCAAAGTCTTTCTCCCCTATAATTCTGAGGCTGCAAAGGGTAGAGGGCTGCCACCTCCTGTGATGCCCTCAGGCCATCTTTTTGATTCTCTGGTTCCTTCCCAGCAATGGAGAGAGATCCTTGTAGCTCATCTTTGCAGTCCACAGCTTTTTTAGAACTTCTTTCCTGGCCAGACTCACATTTTAAATCATCCTGCTTGGTTCTTTCCTCTTGATTTTCAAAATAAATCTGGCTTGGGCCTGGCGGGATGGCTCAGTGGTCTAAAGCGCCTGCTTGGGAAAGCTTGGGCAGCTTCAGGGACCGTAGTTCGATCCCTGGCACCACATGCTGCGCCAGCCCTGTCCTCGGGACAGGCTGAGCCGGCCATAAAAATGAGTGAATAAACAAACAAAGGTTCTGAAACAAGAAAAAAAAAATTCTTTAAAAATCAATCAATCAATCAATCAATCTGGCTAAAAGCTGCCAATAACAACCATGCCACCACCCCAATATGCTGCTTTGAAATACCTTTTGAAAGAAACTAGTCCACCATGCTTAATCTCAGTCTTAGGCAAAGTCTCTGGGCACAAGCAAAATTCCGACAGACCTTCAGCAAAGTCATAGCACAAATCATCTGGAGTCCGGTGGCCAATGTGGTCCTTCTTCCCAGCAGAAACCTACCCAGTCTGGTCTTTACAGGCAGGCCTTCTGTCAGTCTTCTGGTCTGAGCTCTGACCAGAATCTCCCCTACAGAACAGCAGAAGCTTTTCCAGCTCTTTGCAAGTAGAGTACCTCTCCAAACCTTTCCTATCTCTGCTTATAAGCCATTCTTTATATGTAGATTTCAAGCCAGTCTTATAGTTTTAGCTTTGATCAGAATCTCCCCTATCATACAGCTTAAGTTTTTCCAGCTCTTTGCAAGTAGGCAATACTCTGAACCTTTCCTATCTCTTACCATAAGCCATTTCCAGAAACTTGGAATCTACATGGTCAGGTTAGTCACAGCAGCTGCCCCACCCCTGGTACCAAATTCTGTGTTAGTTACTCTTCGCTTGTTGCTGGGACAAATTTAATCCATATTCGGCTGGCTCCAAGGCGGACTGACACAGGGAAGACTCCAGTTCATGGCAGGGGAATAGCACCAAAATGGTGACAGAGGCAACTGACCAGCCAGTGCAACAGAGAGAGGGTCTGTTTCTCTGTCTCTCTTGTTACATTCAGACTCTGTGCCTCAGGCCACAACCATAATCCCAGCAATACTAAAATACATAATCCCAGTGGATCATGAGTCAGTGTCACACTGTAAAAGTCCCTGCCCCATGATTGCATGAGGCTTTGGGGGAGCAACTAATCACCATAACAGGTGTGAAAGGATGAAATCACAGACCCTTTAGAAATTCTAGCAGGTCATTGATACCTATTTTGGAAACTTGTATTGAATAAGATGGAAAATGTAAAGAACATTGAGATTCCTGGATACATATGAATTATCAAAGCTGAGTCAAGATATAAAAATCCTAAATAAAAATCAATCAAATTTGAAATATAACTAAAAATTTGCCAACAAATAAAATTCCTGGCCTTGACAGATTTACTCCTGAATTCTACAAGGAATTTAGGTAAGACCTAACACTACTACTTCTCAAACTCTTTGATGAAATTAAAAGAGGTTCAATAGTTCCAAAATTCATTGTTGGAAGCATGCATTACCCAGATGCCAAAACTGGGCAAGGATCAGACTAAAAATTATAGGCCAGTCTTCCTAATGAACATAAATGTGAAAATATAAGACACTAGCAAGTCACCAAGCAGAATATACACCATGACCAAGTGGAATTCAACCCAGGAATGCAGGAATGGCTCAATATGTGTTAATCAAGGGGCCCGGCAGGATGGCTCAGTGGTCTAGAGTGCCTGCTTAGGAAAGCTAGGTGGCTTCAGGGACCGCGGTTCAATCACCAGCACCACATGCTGCGCCAGCCCTGCCCTCAGAGGAGGCTGAGCTGGCCATAAAAATAAACAAAAGTTCTGAAACAAGAAAAAAATAAAATAAAATTTTAAAAATATGCTAATCAGTAAATGTGACACCATATTAACAGCCAAGGACAAAAGTCATACAGTTATCTCAATAGATACACAAATGCTTTCGATAAAACAGGACCCATGCATGATGAAGTGCTACAGAGAACTAGAATAGATGGTTTTTTACTCAATCCGATAAAAGCAGTATATGACTAAACCAACAGCCAATATCATATGAAGTGGACAGAAACGGAAAGCTTTCACTCTAAAATCAGGAAGAAGGCATAGATTTCTACTGTCTCCACTCTTATTCAACACAGTCTTGGAAACTGTAGCCAGAGCAATTAGACAAGAGAAAGTAATTTAAAAAATGATAGGAACATCAGAAGTTAAATTATTATTTGGAGGTGACATGATACCTTACGTACAAGTCCTCAAAAACCCCACTAAAAGAGCTGGGGAGGCAGCCGGACAGTCTGAGCACCTGCCTTGCAAGTGCAGGGACCTGGGTCTGATCCTTGGTACTTCACACTGGGCCAGGTATGGAAACTGTGGTGGTGCACACCAGTAATCCCAGTGCTGTAGAGGCTCAGACAGAAGGATCACTATAAGTCAGAGCTGTATAGCTAGACCCTGTCCCAGATAAATTTTGGGAAAAAAACAACTCCACAAAAATACTGCTAGATTTAATCAAATTCAGTTGCATAGACGGTTACAAAGTCAACATTCAAAAACCAATAGCCTCTGGGCATGGTGATCCACACCTGTAATTTCAAGCACTCAGGAGGCCAAGGCTGCCGGAGTTCAGAGGAAGGTTGTGAGTGAGACTAGCCCAAGCTATGAAGTGAACTCAAGGCCAACCTAAACTACATATGAAGACCCTGTCTCA
The DNA here is from genome assembly GCA_004027025.1 of Myocastor coypus. NCBI lineage: Eukaryota > Metazoa > Chordata > Mammalia > Rodentia > Myocastoridae > Myocastor > Myocastor coypus. The sequence continues at coordinate 4,567 of PVJA010041315.1, forward strand.
AGAAGACAAAACAAACAGTAGCCTTACTGTACATACATAACAGAAGGAAACAACACCTTTCACAGTAGCATCCAGTAAAGTGAAATACCTGGGGATCTATAGGGGTCCATTGGTCTCAGTATGATCGATTCTACCTGGGGAGAAATGCGGCAGAACTGAGGAAAAGACAGACAAGACAAAAGCTGGGTTAGGTGGTGGCTCTTCTGCCTGGTTGGCCAGGTGACCCCAGCAGCAAAACAAAATAGACATTTATTTATACCTTTGCAGAGGTAGTAACGCGATACAAGGTTGCGTAGTGACTAGTAGCCAACCTTAACCAGACAGGATGTGTATCTCAGGACTGAGGTAGCTTGTTTGCTTTAGGCACTGAGGCCAGTCCCACATTATGCACATTTGACCAGTTTTCCAGCTTCCACAGCTTCCAACAAGAATTGAAGGATATAAAAGACCTCTACATTGACAGCAGCAGTACTCTGAGGAAGATTGAAGCAGTGAGCAGAAAATGGAAAGACGTCCATTGCTCTTGGGTTAGGAAGAGCCATTACAGTGAAAATGGCCATACTTTCAAAACTGCTTTATAGATTTAATGCAGTAGCATATCTACCGCAATTAGAGAAAACAATCCTAAAATTCATTTGAAACCAGAAGAGCCCTAGACTTGAAAAGGCAGTTCTGGGCAATAAAGGCAAAGCAAAGAGCATCACAACCCTGACTTGAAATTATACTATAAAGCTGCTGTGATACAAACAGTGTGGTACTGGCAATAAAGCAACAACAAATAGGAGGATCAGTGAAACAGACTAGAGCTGCAGAAACAACTCCAGACATACTCAGTTACTTTATCTTTGACAAAAGTGCTAAACATTGACTAGAAGAAAGATAGTCTGTTTAATGTTGCTGGAAAAAGTGGCTCTGCATACACTGAAGGTTAAAATTGGACCCATATTTTTCACCATGAACTGAATTAAACTTGAAATGGGTTATAAATCTAATTTTTTTTTTTTTTTTTCGTCTTTTTGAGACAGGGTCTCACTATGCAGTTTTAGGCTGGCCTTGAGCTCACTTCTATAGTCCAGGCTGGTCTCAGACTCACACTGATCCTCCTGCCTCAGCCTCCCAAGTGCTGGGATTACAGGTGTGCGCCACTACGCCCAGCATAAATCCAAATATTAAAAGAGGAACATTAAGTCTGTGGGAAAATAGAATAGGTAAAACTCTTGAAGACATTGGTATAGACAGAGTTTATGAATAAAACCACAACCATATAGGAATTATCACAAAGAATTAACAGCTGAGATCTCATTAAAAAAGATTTGCTTAGCCAAAGAAACCACCATCAGAATGAAAAGACAACCTACAAGATGGGAAAAAATTGTCAGCTGTTCATTTTTAACTTTATGTTACGGCTGGCTCAGCCTGCCCATGTGGTGCTGGGGATGGAACCTCGGTCCCTGTGGTTGCCTAAGCTTGCCTAAGCAGGTGCTTTAAACCACTGAGCTATCTCGCCAGTCTGCCAGCTGTTCTTCAGGCAAAGGATTACTACCACGGACGTATAAAGAACTAAAAACAAGATCAGACTTCTGAAATGTAAAGACCCAACCCCCAAATGACAATCTGAGATGATTGTACAATTCTCACATGAAATATAAACATTAAATAAATAGATGAGCCCAGCAGGATGGCTCAGTGGTCTAAAGCGCCTGCTTGGGAAACCTTGGGCGGCTTCAGGGACCGCGGTTCGATCCCCAGCACCACATGCCGCGCCAGCCCTGCCCTCGGGACAGGCTGAGCCAGCCATAAAAATGAGTGAATAAACAAACAAAGGTTCTGAAACAAGAAAAAAAATAAAATAAATAAATAGATGAAAAAATGCTCAACATCACTGGTCATTTGAGAGTTGCAAATTAAACCACTGAGATTCTATCCCGCCCTGGAAAGAATTGCTGTTATCAAAAAATCAGTAACAAATGCTAGCGAGGTGGTGGGGAAATGCTGTTGGTGGGGAGTTCAGACTCATATAACCACTGTAGAAATCAGTGTAGGGATTCATCAAAGCACTAGGATTGGAGGTCGCATTTAACCCAGCTCTTCTCTGGGTATCTTCCCAGAAGAACTAAAAATATCACGCTGCAGTGATACATACACGCCCACGTTTATAGCAGCACAATTTGTAATAGCTAGATCTTGGAAACAACCCAAATGCCCATCATATTAACTGAGGAATTGGATAAAAAAGATACAGTCATCTTCTTTTTTTTTAATTTTTATTTATTTATTTATTTTTCTTGTTTCAGAACCTTTGTTTGTTTATTCACTCATTTTTTTATGGCCGGCTCAGCCCACCCCGAGGGCAGGGCTGGCACAACATGTGGTGCCGGGGATCGAACCGCAGTCCCTGAAACCGCACAAGCTTTCCCAAGCAGGCGCTTTGGACCACTGAGCCATCCCACTGGGCCCGATACAGTCATATTCTGCAGTGGAGTACTCAGCCCTGCAGAAAGACAGATTGGTGACTCTTGTAGGTAAACGAATGCAGCTTGAGGCCACAAGCAGATGCACGCATATAAATATCATCTTGTCTCCCTAGTGTGAGAAGCTAAGAGTCAAATGGTCCAAAATATGCAATAGAAACTGTAAAATGGAAAGGAATGTTTAAGGAAAGATAAGCTGGGATGGTGGAAAGGAGAAAAAGGGAAAAGAAATATATATGGGTGTATGTGTATAAAGATGGTTAAGATAGTTAAGTATTCTCTAATTCATTGAAAAGATTTGTGCTAATATCGTTGACATATAAATACTGCTATCTTGTACTGAGTCACTAATTTAAAGGTAATATATAGCATATTAAGCCTTATTACCTTCCTGTTGTCTTGTTTTGAAATTCTAGTTTTTTTCTTTTTAAAATAAAAATAACCCGAGCCATGGTGGTGCACACCTGTAATCCCAGCACTTGGGAGGCAGGAGGATCCAGTGCAAGTTCAAGATCATGCTGGGCTACAATAAGTGAGCTCAAAGCCAGCCTGAGTTGCATAGTGAGACCATGTCTCAAAAAGACTAAATAAATAAATAAAAATGAAAGAAATACAACAGAGAACAGAGTATAACTAAGGTCCTTGGCAGGAAATACATTCCCTTTGCACAAGCCTGGTTTTGCCCCCAGGGCTGCGGTGCAGTCGTGGGTGGGCAGTGCTGGGACTGCCAAGGAGGTGGCCAGGGCTATGGGGTGATACGTACATGTCTGTGGCCAGGGACATGTCCTGTCCGGAAGGATGCAGCAATCCCAAAGCTGGGCTTTAGCTTTATCATTTCCACCAGTATTTGGCAAGAGGCAGTACTATTCCATAAGTTAACAAAATTAAGTAGTATTTTATGAGCTTTGTGTTACCCAACAGGTTATGTTAGCTAATCACAATTAATTTGTAGCTTTTCTGGAACAACTCAAGTGGTTAAAAGTTGAGAGACTAACTACATTTTCTTTTTTTTTTTTGTGCGGGTGGTTGGTACTAGGAATTGAACTCCGGACCCAGCACTTGAGCCACTAAGCTAATCCCTGGCCTCTAGCAGTCCTGTCTTTGCACTGCATACTCATTATTTAATTTCTGCATCACCTGACATCCCTGGTCATTTTAATCTTGTGTCTGTTGATGCTGAGTCTATCCATCTTGAACAATCTGTCATAGCCACAGCCTCTGGCCAGCCTATGAAGAACCTGCGAGAAAGGAGGGCCACCGAAGTGCCCCTTGTGGACATGCACTCTGTGACCCGCGAAGAGGGTGAGGGGATGGAGACAGCAGACACGGAGTCCGTGTCTTCCGCCAGCACCTATGCACCGTCACTGGAGCAGCTACTCAACTCTCCTGAGACAAAGCTGGGTGAGGTGTTTATTTTTTTATTTTTTTTGGGGGGGGGGGTTGTTTAATTATACTCTAATTTTATATTGGTTTTTGTTGTTTTGCTTGGAGCCCCTTCAAACTTGCCTGCAATGGGAAGCAAATCTCTGTTTTAAATAGAATGCTAGCATTCTCCCAGGGCAGGCCTGCCAAGGATGATTGGGGGCCCCAGTGGTGTGAGTGTGGGCGCTGTCCTTGCCTGCTTCCCCTCTTGATGATGACGTAACAGCTTTACTGTGTGAAGCACAGCATTGGCTGTGCTGCACCTGTAGCAAGCAGAGTGCCCCTGTGATACCTTGGGGAACTCTTCTCATATTTGATGTATGCTGCCACCTGTACCCACACTGTGTTTGGCAGCTTTTCATCACTGTGATGGAACATTTGAAACGGCAGCTAGAAAAAAAGCGTGGTTTACATCAACTCACATTTCCAGAAATTTCACTAGAGCTCAGCCAGCTCTGGTTTGGGGCCTGCACAAGGCAGACACATTAGGGGGAGCCACTGGCCTGACTGCAACTGGGAAACAGAGACAGCAAGGAGCTGGGGTCTCACGGTCACCAGGGGCCACTGTGTTCTCCACTAGCCCCACCTCCGTATCCTCAACAAGACCTCAGGCAGAGGACCAGGCTTTAAAACATGGGCCTTTGGGCCACAGCGAAGGTCAGCCATAATAGTGGCTGGTGACTGCTTGGTGGAAGCCGTGAGGTGTGCTCTTGGGCTGTGTGAACAGTGAGGTACTTTACTCTCCAGACTGCTCTGGTTTTAGGTTGTAGCCAGAGTTACTTGTGGAGTCCAGTATCAAATTTCAAGTAATACTTACCCCACCTCATAGAAATTGCTTCTCAGAACTGTGAGATAGCAGTTGATAGGTGGAGCCTTCCCTCGTGGACAAGAGGAGTGGCGTAAGTTCATGCAACACTGACAGGTGCAGAGGGGATGCACGATGACACTACTGTAAGGCCCAGGATGGGGCACAGCTCAGTGGCGAGTGCCGCCTAAGTTGCACCAGGCCCTGATCTCCCCTCCCAGCCCCACACAGGAGACACAATGTCCAGGATGCACCCTGACACAGCAGCGTTGGGCTCACAGGGCTCAGATGGAATTAACTCTCACACAGGGCAGCACTGGGCAGGGTTTGTTACATTCACTAGTGTTTTAGGTGTGTGTGTGTGTGTGTGTGTGAAGTCTCACTATGCAGCTCTTCTAGTTGTCCTCCTGTTTTCAGCCTCCCTAGTGCTAGAATTACAGGCATGCACCACTCTTGTTGCTGGCTCAGCATACCCAGGGGGCGGGGCCAATGTGGCATATGGTGCCAGGGATCGAACCCTGGCTCCTGCACTTGCCTAAGCAAGTCCACTGAGCTATCTCGCTGGCCCTTAAATAGCGTTAGAATCTGTCATCTCTGAGCTTGAAAATTAATTCATAGAACATCTTGCAGAGCCTCCTCTGTGGCACACTGAGTTTAGCAAAGAAGAGTTGCTTCAGAAGCTCAGTTCCACCACAAAGAGTGCAGAGCACTTGAATGGCCTGCTTCGGGAGACAGAGGCAACCAACGCCATCCTCATGGAGCAAGTCAAGGTGAGGCCACCTGGCCATGGCCACTCGCGGGGAATGCTGGGGGACGAGGTCCCAGCCAGATGTGCCCTGTGTGATGCACACATGCACCTGTAACCTCTTGATTCTTTTTTTTTCCCCGGGACTGGGGTTTGAACTCATGACCTTGTACTTGCCAGGCAGGCACTTGTGCCATGGAGCTATCTCCCCAGCCCTTCTTGATTCTTTTTTTTTTTTTTTTTTATACATTTTTTTTTAATTTTTTTATTTTATTTATTATTTTTATTCTTGTTTCAGAACCTTTGTTTGTTTATTCACTCATTTTTATGGCCGGCTCAGCCCGCCCCGAGGTCAGGGCTGGCGCAGCATGTGGTGCCGGGGATCGAACCGCAGTCCCTGAAGTCGCCCAAGCTTCCCCAAGCAGGTGCTTTAGACCACTGAGCCAACCCGCCGGGCCCCCCTTCTTGATTCTTTATGTTACTAGATCTTTGTGAGTAAGAAATGTTCAGTGCTGGGCTGGGGAGGTAGCTCAATAGAATAAGCACTTGCCTGGCAAGTGCAAGATCCTGAGTTCAATCCCCGGTACTGCAAAAAAAAAAAAAAAAAAAAAAAAATGTTCAGTGCTTTTGTGTGTATTATATAAATAGTCCTTTAATTTCTATTTCTTTTAAGAAACCATGAGAGATTTAGAAATCAAACATGTTTACATGTCATTGTTCCAGGTACGCTTAAGTAAAACTCAAATGAGTTCAGCTCTGTGGACCCTAAACACAAGCAGAGAGCACTACCGGTATTCAAATTAGTGAGCAGGGACCTCACTGGCCCTGGCCCCTTTCACGGGGAGGTGGGAGGTGGAGAGTAACAGAAACAGCATTTCCTCTTTAAAGGCACCACCACTCACACGTGGGAATGCTGCGCTCCTGAAGCGAGGCCTTTCCATTGGGGCCCACTCACCTGAAGAGTAAAGTTTTCTGCCAGGCACAATGGTGCACCTGGATCCCAAAGCTTGGGAGCCTGAGGCAGGAAGAGGGCAAGTTCAAGGCCAGCTCTTTGCAAGACACTGTCTCAAACAAAATGAAAAGGAAGGGCCGACCAGATACAGCTCAGCAGCCTAAAGGGACTGCTTAGGCCGAGCACAGCGGCCTTGGTTCAATCCCCAGTGCTACTGAAAACAAGATCACTACAGTCCAATCTACATGAGACCCTGTAGACCCTGAATTAAACACATTAAAAAAAATGAAAATAAGATACAGTTTGGTGGTAGAGAGCTTGCTCTACATGCATGAAGTCTGAGTGCAATGCCTAGTGATACAAAAAAAGTCAGCATCATGCTGACTGAGCAGTTTTCATGATGCAGGCCTTACACTTCACACACACACACACACACACACACACACACACACACACACTGACTAACTCAGAGTCTCTCAAAAAGAAGAAAAGTGGAGATGCTATGGCTAGAGCACAACCCGGGCTTCTGTCTGAGAAGTGTGTGCCTCTCTGCTGTGTGCCCCACACAGAGCCAACCCCACCACAGGGCCACCAGCTACCTGTCCACGCCAGAGTAATCTTCTTAATGCTTCATTATGTGCTTATTTACAGCAAATTTTATGTGTTATACTGACATCCCACTGTTAAATATGTGTAGCTGCATGTGCGTTTCCATAAAACTATATGCCCCTACTAGTCAAAATAGTGTCTAATTATGAGCAAAGTAAACCTATGCAACTTCTTTTTATACATAGATTTATACTCATGATTTCTTGGACCTCAGTGTCTTTTTTCTATATTTTTCACTTTTGCTTTTTTGAGACAGGTTACCCCTGTGTAGTCTAGGCTGGTCTAGAGCTTTTAGGGGTTTTTTTGTTTTGTTTTGTTTCACTTTTTTGCAGTACCGGGGCTTGAGCTTAGGACCTTGCACTTCCCAGGCAGGCGATTACAGCACTGAGCTATATCCCCAGCTTGGCCTCAGGCTTGTGGAGATCTTCAAGGCTCAGCCTCCAGAGTCTTGAGCCTACAGGCATGTGCCACCACGCCCGGCCTATTGTCACTTCTTTTTTTTTTTTTTTTTTTTTTGCGGGACTGGGGTTCAAACTCATGACCTTGCACTTGCCAGGCAGGCACTTGTGCCTCGGAGCTATCTCCCCAGCCCCTGTCACTTCTTAAATGAACCTGGATTTTAGGAGAGAGATTTCACTGCTTTCCTGGATTAACCTAAAATCATGAAATAGAGCACCATAATAAAGCCATTTGGAAATCATCCTTGGCAGTTGAACTTCCTGCTGCCTGTCTCATACCATGCGAGGGTACAGTTTCTTGAACCCAGCTGTTGCCTTGGGGAAGTCCCCAAGTGAGGACCGCCTTGGAGCTGAGCAGTGGCTTCAGAAACTGCTGCCTTCAGACTTGAGCCTCTTGGGCTCCCGTTCTGTAGAGCACATAGGGGGAGGGAACCCTTGCTGTTGCTTTTGTAGATTTAGTCCATGCCCAGCTTCCTGCCCTGTGGCCTGGAGCTCTGGGCTTCTGAGCTGAGACATGTGCAGTCACATAGATGCTCCCTTTTCAGAAGCTGCTACCACCCCTCCTCCTCTCCTGTTTCTGTCCTTGGCTCGTGCCTCATTCACTGGTGTCTTACTCTTCTCTTGTTGCTGGGACAAATACCCAACACCCCAAATGAAGGAAGGAAATGTTTTTTTAGCTCACAGTTACTGGAGGTTTCAGTCCATACTCAGCTGGCTCCAAGGCAGACTGGCACATGGCAGAGGGCAGCAGTTCATGGTGGTGGAACAATTACAACCGAAGCAACAGAGAGAGTCTGTCTCTTACATTCAGGCTCTCTGCCTCAGATACCTACCTCAGGCCACACCCGTAATCCCAGCAGCACTAAGACACATAATTCCAGTGGATCAGGAGACTACTCAAACTCGAAGTCCCTACCCCATGACTGCATGAGGCTTTGGGGGAACAACTAGACACAAACCATGACAACTGGCATGCGGGAGATGTTCAGGGATAAGAATGGAACAGTGCCCGTCACAGGTCTGCTGTGTTTAGCTAGCATCTGCTGAAATCCGTGTTTAACTCATTTCTTTAACACTAGCTTCTCAAAAGTGAAGTAAGAAGATTGGAAAGAAATCAAGAGCGAGAGAAGTCTGTGGCCAACCTGGAATACTTGAAGAATGTCTTGCTACAGTTCATTTTCCTGAAACCTGGCAGCGAGCGGGAGAGGCTCCTCCCGGTTATTGACACCATGTTGCACCTGAGCCCTGAGGAGAAGGGGAGGCTCAGCACTGTGGCGCAGGGTACGTGAAGGGGACGCCTGGGCAGTCACCACCCCAGCCAGTGTCTAAGAATTTGTAGGCATGCTACAGTCCTGTTGTGGTGCTCTGACTTGTCCCACGCATAGCTGGGGACTAGATGTGAAAGGTGACTGTGCCCTTCCTGGCAGCTGGAGCTGTTTATCTTGTGCCCAGCACAGTACAACACTACTGGGTCAGGTCCTTGCCCCGAGATCAAGTCTGTGCCTAGAACTGAGCCGACTGTGGTTTACGCCACGCTTGTTAGCATGTGCCATGTAGTTCTTGTTCACCCTCACCCCAGGCAGTAAGAAATGCCATTGCCTGTCCAGTGTGAGTCCACAGAGTCCCAGCACCCTTCACAGGTACGTGCAGCTGCTTCTGCACTGAGCCAAGAGTGGAACCTGTGGCCTTCACACCACCATCTTTTGTAAAGTTGAGTCAGAGTCTCAGTGACTAGCTGCTGGGACATGGCTGGCTCAAATTTGTGGTCCCTTAGCCTGTTGCATGTGGGCATAAGACATATGCCATGCACCCAGCACAACATTATACAGTATTCTTTTCTTTTTTTTAAGACTTTTAAAATTTATTTCTCTTAAACCTCATTTATTTGTTTGTGTTATGGCTGGCTCAGCCTGCCCTGAGGTTGGAGTACACAGCATGTGGTGCCAGGGATCGAGGAGCGGTCGCAGCGCTTTAGACCACTGAGCCATCTTGCTGGCCCTATACAGTATTCTTAAGGAGAAATTTAAGCTGGGTGTAGTGGTACACACCTATAATCCCAGCACTCAGGTGGGGCCAGCCTGGACTACGTAGTGAGACCCTATCTCAAAAAAAAAAAAAAAAAATCAGAGCACTTGCCTAGCATGCATTAAGGTTTCATCCCCAGTACTGGGGAAAAGAGGGAAATTTAGCATTCTAAAATGTCCTAAATAGCATATAATTAGTGAAAAAGACATTGCTTATATTGTAGAATAATTACAGAATGTCAATTGCACACTGTAAAAATAAAATAATACTTGTTTTCATTTCCCAAAGGCGAGGAAGAAAACGCTTCCCGGTCCTCCGGATGGGCCTCTTACCTGCATAGCTGGTCTGGACTTCGATAGGTTGAGGGCAGGAGGCTCCTCAGCCGAGTGGGACCCATTCAGTTTGCCTATGTGTGTGTCCTTTTGTTGAAAGCTGTCCATGTCCTCCTCTGTTCTGCATTTGTGAGACAGGCTGCCCAGCTCGGCCTGAAGTGAAAGCACAGCAGCCTACGCCAGGCCCAGGGCGCTCCTCCCTGCAGCCGCTGCACCCACGCCTGGGAACTTGGAACTTAATACATGTTTCACGTTCACCCACGCCTGTGAATTTGGAGCTGGGTGAACTGCTGGGCAGAGCCAGTTGCATAGTGTGACAGAGTGATTCACTGGTAAGGTGGACATAGGAGGATGAAGCTGGTACACTGCAGCCCTCTTGCTGGCCCCTGAAGCTGTCCTCTGAAGTGCCCTCCGCTGGGCTCTGCTGTCGGCGTGGTGCAGCTGGTGACGCCTTCCAGGGGTGGCCTTGCCTCAGTCACTCCTCACGGTCTGCCAGGCACACCACTCCCCAGCCAGAGTCTGGCTGCGCCTTCTTTCCCTTCCCAGATCAAAGCTGCTCAGAGCAGTGCTGCCTGACTGCCTCAGCTAGAGTTGTCACAGAGGCGGTGCTGCATCTCCTCGGCTGCCGTGACTGACGGTGGCGTTTCTGGCCTTCAGGGCTGAGCGTTTTGTGTTGACAGGCTCAGAGCTGTGCTCTAGCTCAGAGGTCAGAGTTCTGCTGTTGCTCTTAGACGCACGCCACCCAAGGTGCCTGGGCCCCTGCGGGTGATGCCACAGGATGGACTCCACTGGAGGACCGTCTGGCCTCGGGCTCCTGGGACGTCTGCTCCCAGCTGAGTGTACTGGAAGTTTGCTGCTGACACATGGAGTTTGTCCTTGTAAAGGCTTCCCTTACTGCCTTCTACTTCTATCCTACAAGAACAGACCTGACTGGTGAATGTGTTGAAGAAAATGGATCTATTTCAGAGCTGACTTTAAAAGTCTAGTTTTTTTTTTTTTTTACTTTATAAGCTGTGAATATGGTATGCTACCAGCATACAGTGTAATGATGTTTAAATAAATTTTACTTTTTCTTTGAGCCTATTCCTTTTAAAGTCTATATAAACTTATTTTGAAATAGTCTGTACTTAATGAATGTAATAACAGAATTACCTTTTGCATGTAAAAACTTTTGACTACAAAAGGCATATTCTTCCATGGCTTCAGCAATCAGGAAATGTAATGATTATTTTAATATTTCTATTAAACACATTTAACTGTATTATGGCTGCTCTTTTTCCATTCAGTGCTGTCTCCCTGGGCTTTCAATTAACTTTCAAGCTGGAATAGCCACCTCCGTGCCACCATCCTCACCTAGGTGCGTTGAGTGCTCAAGTAACTGGGCTACCCAGTTACCCTGGAGACCAAGTCCTGGGGCTGAAGGCCAGCCTCACGAGACCACCTAGCCTCAGCTGACTCCCTTCCACCTGGCCTTTGGCAAAACACCAGAGGTATGTGTGGGCATGGGGATACTTGCTTAGGCTTGGGACTCAGTCTCAGGTGACGGCGCACAAGATTCTAGAACTGTGAGCCACTGGCAGTGGAGATGCCATGATCACCCAGGAAGCCGCCACGGCCACCTGTGCAGCCCCCAGCAGGTGTGAGGCACCAGGCCTTTCCTGCCCTTGACACGGGCATGGTGCAAATGCCTTCACCAGGTACCAGAGAACACACTGCTAGGTGCACCTTTCCACTCCACGGGGTGCTGGTGTGCAGAGACTGCCGCGTCCTCTGCACAGCAGCCCCTACAGCCCACAGCCAGACAGGAGCACAGGTGTATGAAAGTCCTAAGAAGCCCTGCCTGGCTGCTCACCTGTCATCTGAGCTTCTTAAGAGGGTGATGTAAGAGGATTGCTAGAGTGCAGCAAGTTCAAAGCCAGCCTGGTTAGTGGAGTGATAACCCCTCTCAAAAAAAAAAAAAAAAAAAAAAAAAAAAATATATATATATATATATATATATATATATATATATATATTATAATATACTATTGTTGGACCAGGTAGCACACACCTCACTGAGTTGGAGGCCTGCCTGGGCTACATATTGAAACTTTGTTTAAAAACTATTACTAGCATTAACTACAAGATTTCTACTTAGTTCCTGTTGGTGATCTTTATTTTACTGTGTTTTGGCACTGGGGGTAGGACCCGGCTCTGCCTGCTCCTGAGCTACACCCCCTGCCCAGGGTACCTTGGTACTCTAATCACATTAAGGACACCTGCCTGCATGTTGTTGCTCTGGCCCTCTGGTTTCTGTGCAGCATGACGAACTTATGTGTAATTATTCCCATGGGCACAGGACAGAGGCGAAAGCCAACTCAGCCCGCCTAAAAGGTCCTTCCTAATGTTGCAGGGTTCAGGACCGGACCAGATGAAGACAGACAGCTTTATTATGCTAGCAGACTGGGGGACAACAAGGTCTAAACCACCAGCCTGTTCTGAGGATACTAAGTGCATACGGAACTTTTCAGAAGCAAGTACAAAAAGCACATAGCCCTCTGTGGTGGGTTACGCATGTCTATCATTAGCTGCTAGGCAGAATTACTCCTACAGAAACTAATAGGGTTACTACTGTACAACGTGGCGGAGGAATTAATCACTGTCTGACACTGGGCAGTGGTGTCCTTGAGGTAAAAATTCTGGAACTTAAAAGTAAGCAAAACACCACTGTCTAGCTAGGTTGCACTTACCCTGCAGCTGGCTCCAGGAGTGTCACGGCTCATTGGGTTTTGCAGTTCTCTAATGAAAATCAACTGCTTTCCAATCATCATTGAACACTGTTAGAAACACAGGATTAAGATTTTCATTGCATTTGAAATAGCCTCAGGCTGGGGAGATAGTTCCAAATAAGCAAGCGCAGCAGAGTCCTGAGTTCAATGTTTGTGTGTATCTGGGGAATAGCCCCAAGCTGGGTGTGGTGATGCAGTCTGCAACTGAAGCACTCAGGAGGCTGAGGCAGGAGGATCGCTGTGAGTTTGAGACCAGGCTGGGCTACAAAGTGAACTCAAGGCCCGCCTGAACTGCATTACAAGACTCCATTTCAAAAAGACCCCCCCAAAAAAACACTAATGAAACAGTGCCTACATTCATGACAAAATCGATTTGAAACAAGCACTGGTTAGGGGCTGGGAGACAGCTCTGTGGCACAAGCACCTGCCTGGCAAGTGCAAGGTTGTGAGTTCAAACCCCAGTCATGCAAAAAAAAAAAAAAGCTTAATTACAATGCATGAAACACAGAGCTAGATTGGTGAAATGAGCTTTACGAGGCTTAGATCAATAGCCTCCAACATTACAAGCTTCACTGGTGGCCCACTGCAATTGCAGAACATTTGACTGTGTATGCATCTACTTCCTCTTAGTCCAAAGAGGAGAATTTTCTTTTCCTTTCTTCTTTTTTTTTTCTTTTTCTTTTCTTCTTAGCAACATCAATAGGGAGGTGGGTCATGCCCACACACTGTGCTCTGTAGAACTATTGTGAGAACAATATGCAATGTGTCAACTTTAAAAAAAAAAAAAGGGAAAAAAAAAAAAAAAAAAAAAA
>PVJA010041316.1:0-17983 GCA_004027025.1 Myocastor coypus
AAGGAAAAATATTGGGCAATGACTACTTTTTCCTTCATAAAAAAGAAAGGCTGTTATATTATTGTAAAGGCAAACTTTACCCATTTCTGCTTAGGTATTTTTTCTGGTTTTTGTTTGCTCACTTTTTGGATGCACCTGGGGAATACATCGGCATAATACAGGTTAACAGGTTGGAAAGTGTGCTGCTATTAGTGAGGTTAACAACACTGTGTACTGTGGCTTTTGCGTAGATATATCCCCAGAGCCTCTTGTAGTCATATGTGGGATTTTTTTTCAGAGGGGATTGTATTTATTGTGTGCTGCTAGAATTAATTCAGGGTGCAATGCTAAGCTCAGGGATACCAGCCTTGGGATGTGAGTGCTACCTTCCCTGAATACCCTGAGTAAAATAGAAATGATCGGAACAGCTGTGGTTGGTGCTTGCTGTTTTACTACCTTCTGCTGGCCAGGATCTATTTGTTCTCTGTGATGCCTGTCTGCCACACCACCCTGCCTCGGAACCAGCCAATTATGGATTAAAGCTGAACTGTGACCTGAATAGACCTTTCCCCCTTTAACTTTGGGTATTTTGCCTCAGCCATGAGGAAAAGTAACTAAGACTGAATTTGACACCACAGAAGTGGGGTTGTTGCTGTGACTGTACCCAACTGTGGTAGTTGATACACTGTGTCAACTTGAGGAAGCTTGGCTGGATGGGCTCCGTGGCTCCGGCCTGTGGGGGCCCCATCATACAGGATGTGAAGGGCCCATCCTGGATGTGATTGGTCCCATCCTGGAGTGTGATTGGTTCCACCCTAGGGCCAGATGGCTCACCCCAGAGTAGCTCAGCACAAAAAGGGTATAGAAAGGAGTTGAGGAAGACTTTGTGCTTCCCTGCTGAGCCCTGTTTCCTTGGAGAAATCCTGGTCTTTGGAGGAACTTGATCTTTGCATTCGTGGAACTTTGGAGGAGCTGGGGTGTTAACAGTGGATCACCAGCATAGAAAGAGGAGAGAGGACACAGATGCTGCTCCTTCTCTGTTCTTCATTGTTTTCTGCCAGCAAGAACTGCTGCTGTTTGCCTTGGAGCCAGCTGAGTATGAACTGAAGCCTCCACAAACTTCCTTCCTGAATTTTGAGCATTGGGAATTTGTCCCAGAAATGAGAAAAATGTAACTAAGACACTGGCCATATGGTTTAGGAGCCTTTAGAGCTGGATTGTGGGAAGGGGCAGAGTCAGGAAAGGTCTGGAAAAGGTCTGGAAATTCAGGCTGAAAATGTAGAGCTGGAAACCCAAGGCTGGATTTGATGGGAGATTCTTGTCAGAGCTCAGAGTACACCAGAATCATGATAAAATTTCTGCTAGCAATGACTAGGCTCAGGAGGTTTCTGCTAAGAAGAAACACTGCATTGATTTTTTTTGACACTAGGGGATATATTTTAGACCTTGGCAAAAATTTTGCCTGCATTTTGGCTCATGTCCAGAAACTCTACCTGAGGCTGAGCTTAAACGAAGCAGATTAGTTAATTTGGGAGAAGAAATTTTAAGGCAGTGTAATGTTCAGGTGGTGGTATGGCTATTGTTGGGAGCTTTTAGCCAGATTTATGTTAAGAATCAAGAGAAAATAGCCCAGCAGAGTGATTTAAAACATTTGAGTTTGGCGAAAAAAAGGAAGCTCCAGTAAACTTGTGGCTTCAGGATCCTCAGAGTCGCAAAAGTGAAAGACTTTTGCTTTGAGAAGCATCTCACAAAAAAATAAAAATAAAAATAAAAATAAAAAATAAAATAAAAAACAGAAGTGTCTCACAGCACCAAGTTCAAGGATGGTGTCAGCCTAGGGAATTTGTTCCCTAGGACTGGGGTGATAGGCACTTAACCCTGACAGCCAAAAGGGAAAGCAGTCTGCCTACGGCTTCAGCTGGCAGCAGACCTTGGTATCATCTGTGTGGTACATGCAGAATGGCAGAGTTGTGGGGTCAGAAAGGCTTCTGCTCAGGTTTTAGAAGAAAACCTGAGAGATCAGGAAGTGTGCCCCTGAGGAGGCAGTGTATGAAGCTGTGCGTGTGAAGCTAAAGGTGCACTGGAGACCCCAGCAGATTGGAGAAGCAGAAAGGAGGGTCATCTGAGGAAAAGAGTAAGAGCGAGCAGAGCTGGCCCCAGAGAGAAGTCACTGGAGCTACAGCCACAAGGGTGGAGCTACCCAAACCCTTGGAGCTGACAGCTTGACACAGATTGCTACAGGTGCTGCAAGTGGAACTGTGGGATTTAGTGTTTGCCCTACTGGATTTTGGACTTGCTTTGCTCTCATTCCTTGCTACCCATTTCTTTGTAATTTTTGGAATGTAAATGTCTATTTTATGCCCTTTATTGTTAAAAATGTTTAAATTTTGTTTTCATTTGTACAGAGGCTTGTGGCTAAGACTTCACCTTAAATCTCAGAAGAGACTTAAAGAGATCCTTAGACTTTTTGGCCATGCTGTAAAAGTTAGAACTTTGTCAACTCTGGGATATGGATTAATAACATTTTAATAAAGGGATGTACATGAGTCTTTGGTTGGGGAAAGCGTAGAATGTTAGGGTTGTATTTACATTTTCTCCCAGATCCTCATATAGTCAGAGATGGGGCTTTTAAAGAGATGGTTGTAGCCATATTTACAGGGCTTCATGCTGGAATTGATTCAGAGTGTAATGCTAGGATCAAAGACACTAAGATCGAGGCTGGGAGTGCTACCCACCGTGAGTAGCCTGGATAAAATATAAAAACAGAAGGTTGTTCCTGTACCTTCTGCCAACCATGAACTGTTTCTCCACTGCAGTCATGTCTATCATACCTTAGAGCCAGCTGGTTATGGACTGGAACCTCTACAAACTGTGAGCTAAATACATCTTTCCTCCTTTAACTTTGGATTTCAGATATTTTTGTCTCTGTAATGAGAAACAGTAACTAAAACACTGACAAAATGCTTAAGAAAAACAACTTAAAGGAAGAAAATTTCATTTTGACCCACCCTTACAGTTTTAGTACATGGTTTTCTGCTGCCATTGGTTTGCGCCTGTGGTGAGGCAGAAGCATGAAGCATGGGTGGGGACAAGGAAAGCAGCTACTTGCATGGTGGCTAAGAAGCAGCGAGAGTGAGAGCCAGAGAGCAAGGGTGTTCGGACAAGAACGTTCTGCGAAGTCATGCTTCCATTTCTTTGTACCAGCCCTCACCTCTTATGAGCTGCCAGCTACTAGCTATGGATTCATCAGTGGATTAAAGATGAGGCTAGTGTCCTCATGATCTGTTTACCTCCAAGAGCCTCTCCTTGACCATTGCAAACTGAGGACCAAGCCTTTGGTAAAGTGAGCTCTTGCATGGCACTTGAGTTCCAAACCATATCAGGCCCAACTTTATTTAGTACAGTCTTATATAGCATGGGTGTTCTCCTAATAAACTAGAGACCCATGAAGCAGTCAGTTACTTACTGAAGTGAGGAATAAATCATCAAAGATCAACAAAATTATATGAAGATTTTAAAAGATGAGAGGTATTTGAACAACGTTTATACAGAATTCTCATTCAACTGCCTGTCCTTGATAACAGTGTTGCTTGGCTTCTACTCTGGAAAAGAAATATTTCATGTAAGATTTTATCTCAATGCAGGTCATAGTGTTCTTCTTGTACTAAGCGTTCTTGAAGTGCATTTAACTTGAAATAGTACCAGAATTGCATGTTTTTAAGTCCTTTAATACAACTGATCTTCAGAAATTCTGTTAAGTATTCTATATTTAAGCAAAGTGTTTTTTTGTATTTCCTCTGTTGACTTCTCTGGCATTGAAAAGCTCTTGGACAGAATCTAACTCAAATTCTTCACTTTTTTTTCTTCCTGGTTTTCCTCTCTTTCAATTTATGTAAACTTTTGAAAATTTGCAAAGTTCAGGCATTTCCTTCTTTCTCTTGGCTATTGAGTCCTAAATATTCCTTTGATATAGTTGTAAGGAATCAGACTAGTTAGAACTGCATTTGTGCTATTTCTTTTCTTTGTAAATGAAACAGATTATTAGCATCATCCCAGACTAATTTGGATTTTTATTGCTGTATGACCCTCTAGATAAGTGCTCAACAGATTTGAGGTGTTCATTAGCCTTCCTAAAGAAGAGAAAGTTGGAGAAGAAAGGCATCACGAGTAGACATCATGAGCGAGACCTCCCCTAAGATTGATTATAAAAGTTACTTTCATTGTCATTACCATGGTCAAGCAGTTTCTTCTTGCAACACTCAAGTCTCCAGAGCAAATGAATTCTAGAAGCTACTTTATTCCACACACTGTGATAGTTATTCTTAACTGAATAAAATGTATAGTACCTACCTGAGAGTAGTTAACAGTCAGGGAATCTTCAATGAGTCTTACTGCATACAATCCTTACATTTATATGCAAAAGAAAAGTTCTTGCAGGCCAGGTTTTCTGTTCCTGAAGATGCAATCATAAAATTCACATCTTCTTACCTTCTCTATATATGGTAAGTAATCTGAAAATGTTTAATTATCACCAAGCACCAGGCCACTATGTTGTGTCTTATTAGTAGACACATGGTATAGATATAGTTCTGGCATTTAAAAACATCCTCAAATGAGTGACAGTTAATCGGGACTCCTTACTATAGAATGAGCTGCACAGTTCTTCACATCAGAATAAAGCATAACTCAGAATGCATCTCATTATTAAGGCAGTGTTGTGTGCTTTGTAACCTCCAAATCAATATTGAGGTTGAAACTTTAGTTTCATAGCATTATGGGCTAAAAATATCTTTCTTCATTTGAGCAATCATTTTTTCATATTTGGTTTCTATGTTTTCCCCAGATATACCTAAATCCATCATAGAATTGTGAGAATGTATGAGAACTATAGATTTGGACTAAGTCACATAGCACAGTGCTTCTACAACATTTTAAATCACATGCCATAAACAATAAGTTAGCTTCTGCTTTAAGCATTTCCAGAGCAAGGAGGTTGTATCTCCTAAATGACATCCTGTAGTATATCTTAGAATAATCATAAATATTAACAAGTTGTTATATTGACTCAGAAACACAGTTCCCTCACCTAACACCCACTTTCTTCTCTAGAGCCAGGGAAGTATGACCTCTAATGTCTCTTCCATATGTCAAACCTTAAAATACTTGAAGGCTGCTATTGTAAAAACAAATGAAGATCTTCCACAGGAGAGCAGAATATTTATATTTATCCAGAGCTTGCTATAGTGTGGAAGTCAGCCATTATCACTTGGATTTGTCAGAGACTGAAAGACAGCTATGGAAAAAGGAAATCCTTAAAATGGGGAGGGGACTTCAGACACATTCTAGTTGGAAGTTGTTGCTGTGGAGAACCTGGAGGTGGGTTAAGTAGAACAGGAACTGACTCTCTTATGTAATTGGTATGAAGAACTTATTTGCTCCTTTTCATTAGTTCTGAGTTAGAAATCAGGTGAGAGTAGGAAATCGCACATTATTAAACAAATTATGAATATTTTGAACTAAATCCTGAAGATGTTCTTGGTCATTGGTTTAATATCATATCTACTGTGCGCAATGTTTTTTATATGTTGTCCCTTATTCTTTCCTTTTATCCCTATCTCCCTAGGAGCTCTGTTCGTGTATGGTACTTGTTATTATCTTGCCTTAGGAGTTTGAGCAAAGTTTCAGATCTTGACTGCCTGATGATTATTCACTTGCCTTCATAATCACTTATGTCGCAAGATCTTTTTAATCATTTTTGTTGTATCAGCATTTGGGTTGCATGAAAATATTTGAGACTATGACAAAAACCAAACACAGTTAAAAGTCCATTTAAGATGCGCCAGCACCAAGGTTGTCCAGCACAGGCTAAAAGAACAATGCTGACAGATCACAAGGTACTTTTTGCCTAGAGCAACATGTAGACCTATCTATCTCACCTGTTTCCCTGATGCCAGCACAGCGGCGAGTACTGGCAGCGGCACGCAGCACACCCTGACCAGTGAAGGAGAAATTTGGAACAACGCAATTGCATGTCACTGCCCTTGCCAACAAATGGAGACTGATGTGCAATCCCTGTAACGCGGGGCCATCAGCAATTTCCACCAGAGTTAGTGACGTATGACTTACAATTTTTTGCTTGCTTGCGTAAATAGTGTATCAGTATCTCCCCTGTAGAGTGCTTATATAATCAAGGTGACTTTGTTTTGGAGTTCGCTTCTGAGTTGAAATCCCTAACTGTCATGGCCTATAGATTTAGTGTGTTTGTGCATAGTTAAGATGTGTAATGCTCTTCTTAAAGTACCTGAAACATTAGTATAAGGCAAAGAGGAATAACGATCTATACTGTAGAAGACATTATAGTTGATACAAACACATGGGGATCGGGGGAAAATAGGAACTGTTTATTACCTGAGGTGAGAACAAAGCTTTTCATTTGCCAAGCTGCGTATTTCATTCTCATTAATTTCTCCAGGTGGCAAGTAATGAGTTTATCACCCTATGAAGACTGTTGAATCTAAATTTGATGTTCCTTATCCACTACTGAATAGATTATATTAATTGAGTCTTTTGCTATAATAAATTGGTACCAGCAAAGTCACAACTTGATTGACTTATGGGTATTTTTTCCAAGTAGGTGCAAGTGGAAATGCCATTAATTATATTTCTCTCCTCTTGTCTGAAAGTGGAATTTTCCATAGTATTTTTAAAAGAGAATAAAAAATAGTAAAAAAAAAATAACAACACAGAATTTCACTAAACAAAATGATAGGAGTTAAACAATGGTTGTGATATTGTTTATTGTTGTCTTCAAATTAGTTGTTCAGATTACCAGATATCAGTATGCAAAATTGGTCAAAGCTGTTATAAAAAAATAAAGAGGAAAGAGAAAAAAATTAAGTATTAACTGCTCCTTTCAGCAGACCAGCAGAATCAACAGTACAATTGTCCAAACTATCTTGTGCTCTGTAGAGCCCTGATTTTCATCTATTTATCCCAAATAGTATTCTTCAAGCCTAAGGACTGATAGATATGTCACTTATTTCTAGACTGTGCTGATTAAATAAAAGCTTGTGCATCAGTATCTTTACCTTTCATAGTATCTGCTGTACCTTTAAGATGCAAGATGTCTTTCTCCCACTCTTCCTTTCCTTCTTGCTTTCTTTTGTCCTTTCCCTCATGCCAGGTGTTCCTTTCCTATGAACAGTTTTCATCTTATTGTCTTATTAGTGTAAGAAATTGAATAAGTAAATAAAATCTGAAAGGTACAATAGATACCTTGAAAGGTTAAAAAAATGTTGCATAAGTTCTTGTGGTTTTTTTTTTTTTTTAATCACAATCTAATAAGAGATGGCATATCCAACAATCATTAGACTTGGGGAGTACTCTTTGGAATACTCTGAGATTGATTTTAAGACATTATTATATCCTAATGTGACAGTTTTGTAAGAATAATATGACAGAGGAAGAGAGTCATCATAAATGGATGAAAAACAGGGAACATGAAAATGATTATAAATAAGAATGTTAAAACAAAACAGGAATTAGGCATCTTACTACAACAGTTCACACAAAAGTTGTTCCCTGATTTGACCTATTCTAAAGGTCTTGAGCTAATGACCTACTGTCAGCTTCTCCTGAGAACCCTAAGGTTGATCTCTTCCTAATTTTGTTGATTCTGATTTTTTGGTTGTGAAATGGGAACCCAGGAATCAAACCATGGGTAGTTGTCTATTTGCTCCTTCCAGGGAGGTCTAAAAATAGCTTTTCTCTTTATACTTTTCAAAAAGATGAAATCTCACGGTTAGATAATATAAAGAAATTGTTCAAAAAATTATTTGGGGAACACAACTTTATCATTAGTATGAACCTCTTGCAGTATTTACTATGTTGGTACATAACAGGGTGGAGGAGAGCATCATGGCTAAAATCCTGAAGCACAGACGTCTTGTAGTTATCAAATCATAGAAAAATCAATTTGTTTTGAAGTGTAGTCCATGCTGTTAGATGGTCAACTGTAAGTACCTTTTATAAGAGAAGTTCGAGAGTTTCTGAAAATTTCATTAATTTAAGAATACTGTTGATTCTACCTTTCTAGAAAAATGTAAATGATAATGGTAGCATTGTTTCTGAGTATGGGGGAATGTGCTTTTATTTTTATGAAGTGTATTTCTTGGATACAACAAACAGCTTGTGTTTCTAAGGCTGGAAACACAAAGCCAAGCACTTATATAGACAGCCTACACTATATCTTTTTGGCAAAGAGATCTTTCAACTCATCCTGAAACTAGACATACAGCAACTAAGGCATGTTCAAATCCTGTGATGGATGAAAGCTGTATAAAATACATTGGATGGGTTTTAAAAGTCCCTTGAAACTTAGCTTCCTGTCCAGATTCCACATTTACCATTTTTATGTAATTGTTGGCATGTGACTGAAGACTGGGCTCCAAAATTTCTCCACCAGTTTTGATTTAAAATAGCAACTGATCTATTTGTGCCATAATAAGTAATGTCTTGAAAAAGCTTAAGTAATGTCCATTTGAAGCTATTTGATACAATCTATACCACCCAAGATTATCTTTTATTCAGTTTTTTTTCCACAAGTAGCATCTAAATGTTGCTATTTTATAATGATGGGGTTTTTTTTTTTTTTTTTTTTGGTAGTTTCACCTTCTCCATTTATTTATTTATTTATTTGTTTATAATAGCACACATTTGCAGTACATAATGATACAGTCACTGTAGAGTGTTGGTACATGCGCAGAACTCCTTTCCATTCCCTTCTTTCTTCCCCCTTCCTGTTCTCTATTTGATTTTCCTAGTATTAGTCTACTTATTAATCTTATAAAACCTTATAAAGTAAATTATCCTATGTACAGATTGAAAACCAGACCAGTAGGCCAAAGAATATATAAAACATGTAAGACAATTGTACTGTCAAGTTATACTTTTAGATATATTATTTACATTGGATACAAGGATTTTTTCCCTATTATCTGACATATTATTGAGTTTTTCATGTAATAGAAACTAAGAGATTTAAATTTGTGTATCTGAGCTACTTTACTTAACATTATAGTAATCAGTGGAACTCCTATAGGAATTTATCCTTTTAAGAATTTAGATAGGTTCTTAATTTCAGGAAGCCTAGTGAAAAGATCTTTAAGAAAATTTTCTTCACTTTCCATATTATTTTCTAATGCGCTTTCATCTTTATAATTGCTACCTCATCTTGAAGTAGGAATGCATCTAAAACTGTGTTACATATTTTGACTATAGTCTCTTTAACGGGAGAATCCAACACAATTAAGAAGCCTTTCATTTCCAAGGCATCCCCAGGACCCTATCTCATGCTCACTGTTTCTTTCTGTGTCTGTCTCTGTCAACTCTCTCTTTCTCTCCCTCTATGTCGTTAGCTAACTGAGAAGTCAAAAAGTATAATAGTGTGAACATTAGCTCTGGTTTCACCTTGGGTGGAATGCTCTAGGAAGCTTAGTGAGGGACAAGAGACATATTCTTTCTCACTACTTTTGATAGGTCACAGAGGTAAATATTAGAATGAAAGCATACAAGTTTATTAGTGTGTGTAAGAGTATCATTTGGGGTTGTTACCCATTCATTGAGATCCAGAAATTTATAAATCTTTCTTCATAGGCAAAGGGAAAGGGAAAGATGTAAACAGTATTAAGGGCTAGTCCGTGATAATTTTAGAAGGTCAGTGGACTCAAGGAACAGGAAATGGCCCAAGACTCTAGTGTGGTGTTGGACTTGCAATTTTGTTTTTTATGGTTAAATTTACTGAGTTAATGAGATTTCCCGATTGCATCCTTTCTGAGTATAAACTACCCCAGTTTAGATATGGGGACATCAGAAGAAGCCCTTCCCTGTGTTTCCAAAGAAAAAAGAGTAAAGGTGGATCAACAGACCAGAACTGGGCATACCAGAGACCTCAGTCCTGTGGTTTCTCTCTCTCAGCATGATAGATACCACAGATGGGTAGTATTTTGTGAGCCCCAACAATTAAAATATCCTATTTATTAATCTCCAGTTTAAAACTTAAATGTTCTATAACCAAATAATAATTGACCCAGGATTTTCCTTAGGAATTCTTAAAAATAAAAACAAGAAATCCTGGGCTGGGGAGATAGCTCAGTAGAATAAGCGCCTTCCTGGCAATCGCAAGGGTCTGAGTTCAATTCCTGGTTCTGAAAAAAAAAATATCCTGAGTGAAATTTATGAAATTCTTTAAGTGACGTTAAAAAAATTATGAAGTTTTTGAGGTGGAAAATAGGCCCAAGCCTTGTCTTTCTCCCTGAATGCTGTAAAGGGCCATGCCCTACCTTAAGATGGTCATCTTCTATTTCAAGCCCTGCTGCTTGAATGGTACCTAATGACAAAAGATTGACTGGCTCCCAGGCCCATTGTTGATATTCTCTGGGGTACCTTTAAGTGCAGCGCTCTATGATTAACAGCAGTTGCTCTTGGAGATGCCAAAACAGTTGCAGCAGCCAGGGTTCTGGGTCCCACCATTTGCATGAAAGCACAGTAACTATCTACCAAGCTTTTATCATGACACTGTAGTGGTCACAGGTGCCCCCTAGTAGTTCCAGGACATAGGGGCTCTGGCTGCAACAGCCTTGCCTAACCCAGCGAGCTCCACTTTATGGTCACTTTGGATGGCTACCCCTCCTCGACAATTTTTCAAGCCTCAGTTAGGTTTGCAAAATGCAAGAAGCAGTTCTTCTACGGTCTGCTCCTCATCTACATGGGCAGTCCTCCTTGATACTCGCCCAACAGTAGAGGAGTGCCTTCTCTTGAAGCAGCTCACTCCCTGTGCTATAGGATAGGTCCTAAGAAAGGTCTCACTTGAATGATCCTATTCACCTCCGTGATTGGTTGTCAGGCAGAGTAGGCTAAGCAACCTGCATTCCAAGGGCTTGCTTGACACCAGCAGTGGTTGTTAACCCTTCAGAGTTGGGGATGCCACAACTATAGCAGCGTGAACAGTGAAGACCTGTGGGCAGGGGGCAGCAGCCCAGACAGGACCCCAAGTGAAGTGTGTAGAAGTGAGGGACAGAGGCTGCCCAGGCCTCTAATAAAGGCTAGTGCAGAGGACAAGCTGAGAGGAAGCCAGAACCTGAAGCCACTATTGGAGGTGGGTAGCAGCAGTACCCTGCCCCAGAGACCCAGAGAATGTTGCCTGTAGGCTTCCAGAAAACCTAAGAGTAACTTAGAAGCTTCCACCGTGAAAGCTAATTTTATGCAAGCCTGAACTTTTTGTGTCACAAAATCGAATAAAATCATGGACAAATAGTTGAATTTAGAGTAATATTTATTGAAATAATTCCAAGGTAAAATCTCTTGGTGGCTATCTGCCACAAGGGGATTCTAAAATTGAGATTCACAATGTGCTTTCTTTATTTGGGCCTTACATAGATAAGCAGAGTGTGGGGACTTTTTGCCAACAGGTGTATTTGTAGGTTTTAGGGCTCGAAGGAAGTCAAATTCAAATGAAAGGCAACCAGTTACTTGTCTATTTATGTATTTTAGGTTTAGATCTTTATTTTTCTTATTTTAACTTTTATTCTCCTAATGTTATGCATAACTTTGCATTTTTAAGCTTGTTGGATAGCCAACTACCATAAACTAGTTGCATGGCTTAAATTATCTCTGAATTAAGTATGTGTGATATTCTCTTTGTATTAAGTGACCCAGCCTTGGGCTTTTCCCTGTTCTAACAGTTGTGGTCAAAGCTGCCAAGGGCTGTAACACTAAGAACTATAATTCTAAGAGCTGTAGCACTAACAGCTATGAGACGTTAGCATTTAAGTCTCAGAACTGCGGCCCTAGGGCTTAGAATCACTGGCACTGGAAGTCAGCCTTAAGGGAGTAGCATTTGGAGAAGCGAAGATTTCCAAGTGAATTGGACAAAAAGAACCCTGTATTGGTAACAGTTCCATTTCTTTGGTGGAAATAGCAGAGTGACAAATAATCAGGGTTTTACAACAGGAAATAGAAAAAAAGAGACTGACAGAATCTCTTGTGAGAGATTAATTGCTACGTAGAAATTGTTGTATATCTGAGGCAGTAATACTGTTTGTGTTCTCCAGGAACCATCAGATCAAGGGAAAAGTCAATAACTAATTCAGAAAAGCAAATATTATGAAGTGGCAGCTACGCTATTAGAGCAAGGGACTTGATTAAGTCTTTGCAACCAGGTCAAGGCAATGGAGTTTTTCATGCTTCCCATGAAGGTGACTAAAAGCTCTGAAGGCTTCTTCAGATTGCTTACACACAAACAAACAAAATGACTTTATTCAAGGTTACCTATAAGAGGAATCTGTTGACCACTTTCTTCTGGTTATGGAAAGATTCATGTTTTAGGCTAAGAGTTGTTATTATCTAAGGAAAATCTGACACTCCTTACTTGTAATATCCAGTTAAACCTAGATTCCATGTTTCGTGGGGCATCTACCTTATGTTGTAACTTTAGTTTATCAAAAGAAAATGACTTGGTCCTTGTGTAGATCATTCCATTGTCATTAATAATGAATTTTATTTAACAAAATCATAGTTCATCATAGGGAAAAAAACATATATATATATATATATATATATATATATATATATATATAAGCAAGGAAATGGATGGAGCACTTTTTGTTCAGCTCTTAGGATTCCCAATGAAGAAGTAAATTATCTACCTCTTATATCAGAACTGAATTGCAGAGAAGCTTGGGTGTACTAAATTTTAACTAAAGACCTAAGAAAAAATTAGAAGGGGATTCATTGACCTCTTGGAGATTGATGATCCCAGAAATAAAGGAAACTGTAGAATATGGAGGGGGGTTGTTATCTAGTATATAGCCAGGCCTCTCATCACTTAAAAGCCAATATTTGGGAAATGAAAGTTGGTGAGTAGAAATCAGGTTGCCACCCTGGAAGATGGAGAGGAGTGTTTTGTCCTTGGACTCTACCATCAAGAACTCAAGGATGTAAAGGAGGAAAATAAGGGCAGAGGCAATCAGCTGGAAGGCAAAATGCTGGGTTCTTCCACGGGGCTGCCCTCATGGGGCTAGTTCCTGTGTTCACTAGACCTCATGTCAGCTTATATGCACAGAATTCAAGACTAAGTTCTGAAGGTCACCCATTTCGTTCCTAAGTTCTGTAAATGCAAAGAACATTATTTAGCAAGGAACATCCTAATTATTTAGATCCAGCTTTTCTTTAGAATTTAAAATGCCAGATGAAAAGGAAGAAGCATGGTTCTTGCAAAAGGGATGGAGGAAGCATTTAACCTTGCAAATGAGAAAAAGTAACAGAAGAAAAGCAAATCTCCTCCTTAGGAGATTCTGGCTAGGAAAGCTGGAAATAGACTAATTAGAAGTGGACAATTTATATAACTGGTTTTAGAGAATAACTGACTTTTTCTGGTTGGTTCCTGGTGGAAAGAAAGCCTAGAACATGGAAGCTGGGATTCCCAGGCCAAGGTCTCATCATTTTGGGCTAACTGCTTATAACATTTTCCGTACCTGTGTTTTGTTGTCATATGTGTTCTACTAATCATGTCATCGTCTCTCACCATTCTATCTCCCACAAATCTCATATAATTTATCTTCAACTAAATCTCAAATGATCTGAAAAGTAATTCAGATATGAGGTAAGAGTTTTAAAGAAGGGAGATTATGGTTTGCCTAACAAACTATGGAAAATCTATATACCTCTATATCCCCAAATCTGTATGTTTGTATTTAACTTCCTACATTTAATTTTTTTCTCTGTTATTCTTTATCTTTTTGTAGAGGATCTTGATGATCTAAGAATGGAAGGAGTAACAACCCTGGTACCTTCTGGGAGCAAATTCAACCAAGGCCGTCCTGCTCATCCTGCTGAGCCTCAGGCCAAGGTCACCCTGAACATCTGCTCAAGGTGTGCCAGGTAAAACGCGTCATAGTTATAGTGTACATAAACATAATCTTGACTTTTAAGTCTAAGATATTGATACAAAGAGTATACTACTCTCTGTTGGGAAAATCTTTTGCCTTCTAATTATTACTTTGTGCCAATGCTGGTAAGGATCATAGTTACACTTCATCGTTCTACTCAACACCACTCAGATCAACAATGAATCAAAGAGCTTGGATTATTTTCACTTCACAG
The DNA here is from genome assembly GCA_004027025.1 of Myocastor coypus. Classification (NCBI taxonomy): domain Eukaryota; kingdom Metazoa; phylum Chordata; class Mammalia; order Rodentia; family Myocastoridae; genus Myocastor; species Myocastor coypus. The sequence continues at coordinate 14,140 of PVJA010041316.1, forward strand.
CTTGCCACTATTTTAAGTCTTTTTTCTCTGAATTTGATTTGCTGTCTGCTCTTCTTTTCTCTTTCAAAGGAAGAGTCAAAGGGCTGTCAATGTTCAAAGGCACTTTTAGGGCACCTGTCTAATAAAGAGTTTGCCCAGGTACAGTTTAAGATCTGATATTATTGGCCTTTTAACCTTGCCCTCGTCCTGTTCACCTCCTGGAAAGAATTTAATCATCTTGATTCTTTTCAGTTTTGGCAGCTGGAAGCAATCTTTGCATATGGTGTATGTGGCCAAATAAGTAGCTTCTAGTTCCTGCCAAAGCAGCTCCCAGTGCTGGTCTAGTAGAAATTCATCAAATAGCTTCAATTCATTCTTTTGTAGGAACTAAATCTCATTTGCAAAGCGACTTTAAGTCTCTTTAAGTGACAAAACAAGCCTTCTAGCCCATATGTAAATGGTTCAGATTAGCAAGAACAATGCACTGGCTGACCAGTGCTGCCTGCTTTTCTTTATGTCTAGCTGTTCCATTGTACTGTTTGAGAGGGGATTAGCTGCTCCGTAGTGGGGAATGGGGGGAGACCTGTAGGAAAATCAAATCAGATTTCTGTAGCTTTTCTTCTTTTGCTTTACTCCTTTGGAATTTTTTTTTTTTTAATTGTCATTGGCTTACCAAAGTGGAAAGGAGATTCATTAGACAACTAAGGGGATAGTGTTAGAGGCCAGTAAGAAAATGCTCTAGCACAGTGAAAATACCAGTGGACTCATTGCTTCAGGCAAAAGAGGCCTAGTGAATTTCTACTTTTTAAAAAATTAGGGCTGTGAGGCAAACTTTTTGTGTGTGCATGTGTTACTGGGGATCAAATTCAGGACCTTGTACTTGCCAGGTAGGAGCTTATACCACTGAGCTATATATGTCCTCAGCCCCAAAACTTCTAATATTGAACCGATAATGTTTAGGTAACCCGAGTGCCAGAGTGATCGTTTCTGGAAGAGTTATTTAACATTTTGTTTTAAACTTTAGAGTTTATTTGTGCATTTAAAATGTAGCTGGAGAGATTGGGGCTTGTTCTTCCACAACAAATATATCAATGACTAAGAATGGGGCTGGGGAGATAGCTCAGAGGCATAAACACCTGCGTGGCTAGCATGAGGTACTGAGTTCAATCCCTGGTACAAAAAAAATGAGAATTGATGTATTTATTTTTTCAGAAGGGAAAGCTTATAAAAATAATATCTTACTAAACTACTGAGGATTTAAACAGAAAATTGGTAAATACATGCTTGTTCCAAAATTGTCATTTAGGTTACCAAAGATAGAATTGTGTTGTAAATCACAAATCACTTGCTTTAGAGGTGAGTCATATTAGAGGTGCGACAAGCTAATTTCAAAGAGAAAAGATCACAACAGTTCTTCAAAGAAAGAAATGTAATAGGGACTGGGCGAAGTAGCTCAAAGGATGAAAGCACCTGCAAGCGGGCTCAGGAGCTGGGGTTCAAAGCTTGGGCATGCCGTGCTGACGCAGCCCTCAGGGTGTGCTGAGATGGCAATTGAGACTGGATATGGTGGCACATGCCCATAATCCTAGCTCTTGGAAGACTGTAAACAGGTGGATCACTATGAGGCTGATCTAGTGGTGAGACCCCAAGTGCCCTGTAGACCCTACCCTAAAAATAGTAATAAAAGAAAGAAATGTTAGAAACATTATAGAAAAAGACATTAAGCTGTTTATTTTAGAGTAACAACTGTAGTTAGAATAGAGAAAAACTAATATTTGTTGTGAAGACCTATGAAGAATCTAAGATTTTGAAATGTAGCATATAATCCACTACTTTTTTATGTATGCTAACAGAAGACATAGGTTCCTGGGGTAGAGAATGTGGACTTATTTTATAGTAGGTAGTTAGCATGTTTGGTTGCTGCTGTAGTGGTCCCTTCATGTATCTTTTACTTCTAATTTTTAAAAATCACTTAACTGAGTGGCTTGTGATTGACCCATACATATTTCTTGCAACCTGGTTCTTGGTACCACCAGTCTAAAGTTTGAAGGTGTTAATTTAAAACCTGATTTGTAGAAAGGCTGAGTGGAGTGGGGAATACTTTCTCTCTGTCCTCTGAGGTTTTACTTTATTTTATTTTTTAGAATTTTTAAATTTTATTTATTTATTTTTTCTTGTTACAGAACCTTTGTTTGTTTATTCACTCATTTTTATGGCTGACTCAGCCCACCCTGAGGGCAGGGCTGGCGCAGCATGTGGTGCTGGGGAATCGAACCATGGTCCCTGAAGCCGCCCAAGCTTTCCCAAACAGGCACTTTAGACCACTGAACCATCCCACCGGGCCCCTCCTCCGAGGTTTTAAAAACTGATCCTGTATAAACAAGCTGACAATATGCAGATTGACAGAAAAGATGTATCAATTTATTATGTGCCTAGGACATCCCAGAAAAGAAATGTGAATTTCCAAAACCCAATAAAGCATAGAATCCTGTATTCCTTCATCATAGGAAGCAGGAAAGGAGGGACATATTCAGGTTAGAGGAGAGGATGTGACTTTTGAGGAAGAAGAATAAACACTGAGAAAAGTAAGTGGCAGTTGATGACAAGCTTTTTCTGAGCATGTTTTCCTTCAGTGGACTCTTAAGAGATTTCCAATGTACTTTCCTATGATAGGAGCTCATTTTTCCTGGTTGATGAAGCTCCCCAAGAGAAGGCTGAAGACATCTGTCTTTCTCCTGTTGAGATAATCGCCATGCAAACACTGGGGCAGTTTGAAATGCTGTGGGGCTTTTTACCTCATCTTTCCAAGACTCCCATTAAAGTGCGGGGCGGGGGCCACTGAAATGAAAACAGCAGTGCTTTCCTGACGTGGGGGACTTAAGCCCCCATGCCTTGGATTTCTAAACTGGCCAAGGAAGAAAACGTGGTGCACATTCTTTAAATTCTGTGTTCAATAAAACAAAGGCAGTGTAAAATAGCAATATTTTTGCTTGTCATCTCTTAGAGTTTCAGGGTCATTAAAACATTTGTTTCCCACAGAACCACATGTTTCCCCAGAAGGTAATATGTAATGAGTTTGATGGATATGTTACGGTCTTAATAATGGAATAATCCCAAGATACTACCAATAACTTTAATAAGGAGCCATTAAGGTTCAAATGTATTCTGCCAAGAGCCTATCAAAGCAGTAAAGGTTATGGGGTCCACTTTTCACATTTCATTTTTTTCATTCTTTTTTTCCTATACTGCACTCTTGTGAACTGTTTATGGGGTTGTTGTGGTTCCAATAGCGATGCTTCTAAGCATGACACTTTAGGGTGCTCCTAATTTGAGCTAAAAAGGAAGCGGGGAGCTCTCAGAATGTCTTTCTTCTTCCATATTCCGACAACTGCCTCTGTTTCTTCCTTAAAGTAAGAAAGAAAGTGAGTTATAATATTTGGAAATCTTTGTGGTGGGTCATTGCATCATCATTTCTAATGTCTCCATCTCATAGAAATCTAATTAAACAAATTTGAAATGCTTTGCTTTTCCTCGCCAGCCCTTTATTATAGAACCGTGGTGCTTTGTATGACCAGAGCCTAACAGCACGGATCAAGTTAAGATGTCTCACTATAAGACACAGAATTCTCTATTTAAAAGGAAAACTCTAATTTAATCTTACAAATTTTACTTTAAAATGATAAGCCGGGGCCCAGAGGGGTGGCTCAGTGGTGTAAAGCGCCTGCTTGGGAAAGCTTGGGCGGCTTCAGGGACCATGGTTCGATCCCCGGCACCACATGCTGCGCCAGCCCTGCCCTCGGGCTGAGCTGAGCCGGCCATAAAAATGAGTGAATAAACAAATAAAATGATAAGCCGGGTGTGGTGG
>PVJA010041317.1:0-17976 GCA_004027025.1 Myocastor coypus
TTTTTTTTTTTTTTTTTTTTTTTTTTTTTTTGTATCTTCCAGGGTCAAGTCCCCTCACGGTTAAGTTTGGGACCATAGACAATATTTTGTAGAACTGTTGTTAGTGTCAGCCTTCGGGATGAGTCACAGCCATTGCTTGGCCATTTTGCTCTCTGTGAAAGCCTGAGAGAATGTTTTTCTCTGGGTGACTCTCCTTAGACGCACTATAGTTCATTCATCCCTTTCCTCTGAGGTCCCATAATCTCCTTGACCAGGAAATTTGGGACACCTTTGAGTTATAGGATATTACAGCACAGGTTCTCTTATATCCTGGGTCCTTTATTGGCCTTGAAGGGCTAGGGTCAAAATATTGGCTATCCTTACAGCCCTTCTTTTTCTCCAATTTTCGGTCTGTTAACTTACATTCTTAACCCTCCAGCAGAACAACTTTGTGATACTATTACTCTATAACATGAGTACTTGAGCTTATCATCACTGGTTTTCTGAGTATCAAATATCTTTGACTTAGCTTGGAAAAAGAAAGGGGAAAAGAAAAAAAAGTAATGTTGATTTAAGAGGGTTAATGTTTAATTGTTTGATCAATCTTATATACCTATATGTATTAATCTAAACTGATCTGATGATGAAAATATGTAATATAGCCATTGTTAAATTTAAACAATAAAAATATTAAATTTAAAGAAGAGAAAATAAACATAATAGAGTGAAAGAAGACAATGACAGAATATAGAATTTAGAAGACAGGATTGCAGTCAGTGATCACAGCATGATATCTTTTAAATAACAAGGGACCACGAATAGCCAATCCAAGAGCTGCAAAATGAACTGAAAAAGAAAAATATAAGACTGATCAGATCCAATGAGAAAGATGAAAATTGTTATATGTTATGATCTGGAGCCAAAAGAAGTGACAAGAAGACCTGTTGTATGTAATTTCAAAGGTCTCATTGAGATCTGTCTCTCTCAAAGTGAGCCTAGAACTCCAGAAGAATTTCCATTTTATTTAGGTCATACAATAGAAGAATTACAGAGAGAGAAGGGGGGTAATTGTAATCACCAACATCTCAAGTAAGGGTGGAGACATCAGTCAGGATAAGCTGTTACACCTTTTTAAATCCTAGTTTTCAGAAACCCCTAAGTAACAGATTATAACCCACCCTAAGCTTTGTTTATTGTTCTTCACTTAAGATGCTAGTTTCTTATCTCTACATATCCCCCACTTTTATTATTAAAATGCTTGAAAAATAATTTTTTGAAGCATTGGGGTGCGGCCTGTAGACTTTTGATCCATAACTTGTTGCTGGATCTGTCCTCATTGCTAAACTAAACAGGATATACAAATAGTACAGGGACAACATACACAAATCTCTACTACATTTCCACTAAACCATACGATAACATGAAGAGGATCAAAGTTTGCAATGCCATTAGAGATACTTTGTAACAGATCAAGTTTGGTTCCGTGAGATGAGAGTTATACAAAACAAAGAAGTATTCCAATTGCATTTTAAACAAGGTTTACATTGTAGAACAACAATTTGACCTCCCAACATAACAACAAGGTTTATTTTATTCAACTCTGAGTCAGAGTGTCTTTGAGAAGCCCATAATTGTTTTAAATCCTTATGCCATTGTTGCACAAAATGAACAGTCTGTACACTTTGGCTTAATGCTACTTTTGGCTGTAGCAGCTGTGGATGTGGAGGCTATCATGAGTTCAAGCTTTCCTTTTGTTCTCTTCTTTAACATCTCCAGTAAATGTTGGTACAGAATCATGGAAGGAGAGTCTTGCCATGGGCAATATAGTTGTATTGGAAGTCAAATGGTGGTTCTTGTCCTGAAAATATAGATATTATCTCTAGAAAAATTAAAGCTGAGTAGAATGAGCTGTGTTCCCTTTAAATAATGAGGTGTTTTCATTCTTCTGCGGTCCAGCAGACCTATAGAGCTCCAATAGAGCTCCATATAGCTCCAATCTATGGCACTTCCAGGGCTGCCGCTCCTCTTACAGATTTCCCAACGTACCCTGATATAAGCAACACTGGTCTTTTGACAGGGTGTCAGATCTGGTGGTGGAAACATTATATTAGCAGCTATACCTTTAAAGTCCTTTCCTTGGAGAAGAAATAGTCCCCTTTTTCTTCCCTTACCTCAGTGCTATTTTTTACTAGACTTTTTCCATGTATTTACCAGAAATGATAGTAAAGTGGATGACTCCAAATGATATATTCTTCTGGCTCCCTTCAGGTGATGATCGATCTCAGATGTTAATTTTTAAGGAGCTCAGCATTTGTTTGACCTTTGATGTTTAGATCTGGCCCACAGCAGGGAAATTCATCCCTTCCCATAGTTGCTAAATATCTTGCCTTCTGTGTTATCTTCTTTGAGGGCCTAACGCTGTCTGACTGCCTATAATATTTTTACCTAACTCAGCAGTCTGCAACATTCCCCCCTCTGAAGAAGTAACCTCAACTGCTGTGGCATAAATATGGGTGATGACCGCTCTGGCTTCTTCAGGCTGAAAGGGGTGGTAGCTGGGTACTGACTGTCAGAGATACTCTCCAGAGGTTTTACCTAAAGGCCTTCAAGACATATCAGGCATTTTTGTGTTGGGTAGGTGGAATCACGTCAAATCTGGAGAAGATAAAGCCAAAGAAATTATTAAACATACGTGGGCCAAATAACATCGGTGGAATAATTATGAATGAGGCCAAAATGATTTTTACCAATAGTAATGGACATGCTCTGAGAGAACAGAATATATATTACATTTGTAAAAATTAGTCTTAGTGTAAATTGCATTAATAACCAGCCTATATCTCAGTTACAGCTAAAGCAAGATGTCTTCTAAAGTCAGTTTCTTTTGAGGTATGATGACTGGAAGGAAAGTCAGTGTCAGAGAAGAACGAAGAGACTTGGGTCAATGTCCAGCAATAGGATGGGTTTTCCTTTGGTCATGATTTCTCAGGGCTCCTCTTTGGAGATGACAAAGACTGTCCAGTCAGAGGGAGCAGGCAGGCCCAATGCCCTTCAGTCCTACAGGACCATCTAGGAAGCTTAGTCTGAGCTCTGGGGCCTCCGCCTCAGAGTACAGTACCACTTCTAGCAGCTGCTTTGGAAGTCAGGGCATGGCTTGCGAGTCTGTTTGATACAATCCCTCTTATTCTGGCCTGGTTTCCGACAGGCATATCAGGTGAACTTTATTGTTATTGAGCTCTTCTTGGAGCCAAGAGAACCAGACCTTTGGATTTGATACTGCAATAAGGCAACTAATTTTCATCTCTTTTGTTTTCTCTCCCTGGTTTTCTCCCAGTCCCAGTTACAGAAAATTGTTTTTTAATGTTCAATAAAGTATCAAGTGAGTTGTTTTTCCTTCATCATCAACTGGAAATTTTGTATGACATTTTAAGCTTAAAAAGTTCCAGGTGCTACATGCCTCCTTCTCAAACTCATTTTCCCGACTTTTCAAGAAGTCCTCAAAATCAGAGGACAGAGGCCGAGAGGCCAGAAATTCCTCCTTTACTTTCTAATTTTTTTGATTTAGATTCTTTATCCAACAAAGACAAATTAAGAGATGCAGTGCTGCCTTCATGTTCCATAGTGTCCTCATCAACTGAACCCCTTGCAAGACTGCCTTTCTGAGTCTGAGGAATCCACTGCAGACTCAGTTCCTCAGAGTCAGACTGCAGTGGCTCCAAAGCCAAATAAATAAAGTTCCACAAAGACCACACGCTTAAAGGTATAGGTTCTCCTTGTTGTTGTGCTCTGTGCAGAGCTTTCATAACTTGCTTCCAAACTTTTAAGTTTAGAGCAACTTTTTCTTTAGGCTGAAACCAATACAAATGTCTTTTTATTAAGAAAAGTAATTCTTTGAAACTCTTTGGTTTCACCTTTGTCCCCACTCCTTTGAGGAATGTCTCTATAGGATGGACATACCCTTTTTCTATTGAAGGGGAGTTTCTCATTACTCCAACCTTTTGCTGGCAGTCTCGCCTACTTGGGGTGTACTTTTCCCACGTGGTCAGGCCTCTCTTAACTGGTCATCTTCCACGCCCCGTGTTGGGCACCACTTATTGTATGTTGTGATCCTGAGCCAAAAGAAGTGACAAAAAGATCCGATGAATGTAGCTTCAGAGGTCTCACTGAGATCTGTCTCTCTCAAAGTGAGCCCAGAACCCCAGAAGCATCTCCTTTTTATTTAGGTCATACAACAGAAGAATTACAGAGAGGAGAGGGAATAATCACCAATGTCTCACGTAAAGGTGGAGACATTAATCAGGATAAGCTGTTACACCTTTTTATTTTTGTTTTTATTTTATTTTATTTTATTTCTTTTTTTGTCTTTTTGAGACAGGGTCTCACTATGCAGCTCAGGTTGGCCTTGAGCTCACTTTTGTAGCCCAGGCTGGTCTCGAACTCGCACCGATCCTCCTGCCTCAGGCTCCCGAGTCCTGGGATTACAGGCACGCACCACCACGCCCGGCTTGTTACACCTTTTTAAATCCTAGTTTTCTGAAATCCCTAAGTAACAAATTACAAACCATCCTAAGATTTGTTTATTGTTCTTTGCTTCTTTAAGATGCTAGTTTCTTATCTCTACAGAAAAAAAGTGAGAATGTCATTGAAAATCTCTTCACAGAAATGGTGGCTAAAAGTTTACCAAATATGGATAAAGAATTTGAATATATATATATATATATATATATATATATATATATATATATCTCACATAGAACTCCAAATACCTTTGACCAAAATAAATCTCCATCAATGTATTTATAGTTTCCAGAAATCAGGCAAATGAACAGAAAACTAAAAGCACTTAGAGAAAAGAAACAAATCATCTGTAAAGGAAAGCCCTTAAGAATTATAGCCAATTTCTCAACATAAGACTTGAAGTCAACAAGCGCTTGGAATAGAGTATGTCAAGCCATAAAGAGAACAATCTCCAACCCGTGCTGATGTGCTCTGTAAAATTATCTTTCAGACTTAATGATGAAACAAAGTATTTACATGACAAAAACAACTGAAGAAATTCATGATCGTTAATCCAGTCCTCCAAATACACTAAGGGACGGTCTAGAAAGATTTAAGGAAAATCACAATTTCATGTGCACAAATAGAAGGAAGCGACTAGGCAGGACATATAATGACACAGAGGGGAAAGACCAGGAACCAAAAATAAAGAAAATAATTTTGTAAGTATAAGCCAGTAGCTTATCTATTATCACAATCAATGTTAATAGTGTCAATTCACCAATCAAAAGAAACAGAGTAGCAGAATGTGTCTGGAAGAGAGATTCAAGAACATATTTAATATAAGAAGACCATTTAATGCCAAGAAAAGAAAAGAAAAGAAAAGAATTCGTGATTGAAAGTCAAAGGATGGAAAACAGTGAATGTAGCTTGAACCCAGAAAAAAGAACAGTAGTTATTATATTTGTATACAATGTATACAAATTGGTCTTGACTTCAAGTCAAGACCAATCAAGATAGGCAAAGCAGGTCACTACATTCTTGTTAAAGGAAAACCCCAAGAAGAGATAAGAATCATGAAAACATATGTACCAAATACTGGTACAACCAATTACATTTAAGAAATTGAAGAAAAAAATCAAGTAAGCTCTAATATAATTCTAATAGGGAAACATTATACCCAACTATTATAAATAGACAAATTAGTTAGATTAAAAATCAGGAAAAAGCCACACAAACTATCAAAACTTTCAACAAATACACATAGTAGATGTCTATAGATTCTACCACACAATATCAGCACACACACTCCTGGGCTGGTGAGATAGCTCACTGGACTAAGTGCCTGGTTTGGCAAGTGGAGGGACCAGGGTTAAATCCCTGGTCCAGAATGCCATGGTGGCCCCACCTATAGGGCATGTTCAGCTGGTGAACAAGTCTGAGAGGGGTGGCATACACCTGTAATCCCAGCAGTGGTGTGGATGAAAACAGGAGGATCATGATGAATATCAGCTCCATAGTGAAATTTTGTGTCAAGTACATAAATGGAAGAAAAAAAAAAATACAAACTCCTCACAGCTGCACACAAGATGTTCTCCAAATAGACCACAAACTAGTTCATAGAACGTGTTTAAGTAAATACATGGCTTAAATTATCCTATAGATATTACCTGACCATAGTTCAATGAAATTGGAAATCAATGTCAAAAGAAACTAAAAATTTCATTAACGTGTGGAAATTAATTAACACCCTTCTGAATAATCTATGGATCACATATAAAATTAAAGAAGAAATTAAACAGTATTTATAATTAAATGATAGTGCCAATTCAACATACCAGAATTCAAGGGGTGCAATGAAAGTAAACAATAAAATCAAATAAACAACCTAATGTTGAACTTCAAACTCCTAGAAAAAGAGAAATAAATCAAATGCCCAGCTTATATAAAGCAGGAGATTTTAAAGAAAAGGTAAAAAACTAGTGCAATAGAAACAAAACAAAAAAAAAAACAATACAATGAGAGAAAAAAAAAACGAATTAAAGATTTGGTTCTTTGAAAGATTAAATAAAATGGACAATCTCTTAGCCAACCTTATTAAAAAAAGAGGAAAGACTGAAATTCATGCAATTAGGGATAAAAAGGGTAAAGTAACAACATATCTTGTGGAAATCCAAAAGTGCCTACTTTAACAACCTATGCCTTTATAAGTTTGTAAATATTGAAGAAAATACAGATTTCTAGTTACAAATGAATTGCCAAAACAGAATCAAGAGCATATAAAAATTACCAGTTTTTAATGAACAACCCAACTATCAGTGAATGAAATTAAACAGTTGCCAACAGAGAAAAGTGCAAGAACTCACATACTGACTGCTGAATTCTCTATGAAATTTACAGAGGATATAATGCAATTGATTCCTGGAAAACTTTTTTCATGAAATGAAAGAAGTCATTCCTCTAAGCAAGCAATATCCTGATAATGAAAATCAGAAAAAGACTCCAGGAAAAAAAAAAAAAAAAAAAAAAACTGTAGCCCAATTTCCCTAGTGAATATCTATATAAATACCTGAAAACAAAATGCATCAAACCATAAATAAGATTATTCATCATGACCAAGTAAGATTCATTCCTGGGATGCGGAATCATTCAACATACATGATACCATAAATGTGATACACCATATTAATAGAGCCAAGGACAAAAACATGAATATTTCAATAGATGCAGAAAAAGCTTTTGACAAAGTTCAACATTCATGCATGATAAAAAAAAAAACATAAAACTTTACATAAATTTGAGTATGTAGCCTTTATTTCAAGCTGATAAAAGTTATCTATGGGCAAATCAAGAGCCAAAATCATACTAAATAGTCAAAATGTGAAACCTTTGACTCTAATATCAGATATAAGACAGGATATACATCACAGCTTTTATTTAACATAGTTTTGGAAAAATTACACAGAACAATTAGATAAGAAAAAGAAATAAAAGGAATAAAGATTAAAAAGGAAGAAGCGAAGTTACCACTATATCTGGATGACATGATACTTTACTTAGCAGATTTCATAAAATCTATCATGACACGTGCAGATTTAACAACCAAATCCAGTAGTCCAGATGGATGCAAAGTTAACACTCAAAGATCAATAGCATCCCCATGCATAAACAACAAATGCAATGAGAAACAACTTATGGAAATAATCCATTTTACAATCGTATTGAAAACAAATGAAATAAGTAAGAATAAAAGTAACAAAAGAAATAAAAGATCTATACATTGAAACTTACAGTGCTCTATAAAAGGACATTCAAAAGCACATTAGAAAATGAAAACAAGGTAGGAAGAAACAATCTAATGAAAAAGGACCATATTCCTGTAATTGTCATACAGGTTTAAAGCATCCAATCAAAATATCATATGAATACTTCACAGACCTAGAAAAAGCATTCCTAAAATCCATTTAGACTTAGAGGAGACCTAGAACAGTAAAAAGCAATCCTAGGCAACAAAGACAAAGCAAGGAGCATCGCATTCCCTGATTTGAAATTATACTATGAAACCACTATAAAAAAAATTAAAAAAAAAAAAAAAAAAAACAGACCTGAAGACCAAAGGGAAAGATCCAAAGGTACAGATACAAGTACAAACACTCACGCTCTTCCACCTTGTCTTCAATAACTGGGTCAAGCATTTTCACTGAAAGCAATTTAGGCATTTTAAGTAAATTGAGCCAGAAAAATTGCCTTTCCACACATCATAGACTAAAACTGCATCTATGTCTGTCACCATACACTGAAGTAAAATCAAAATGGATCAAAGATATAAATTTTAAAATAGGCAAACATAGCTGGAGAGAAAGCTCAGTGGCTTAAGCGCCTGTCTGACAATTATAATGTTCTGAATTTGACCTTCAGTAACAAAACAAAACGAAATGAGACACACTAAATCTGTTGGAAGAGAAAATACATAGAATAGTTGAAGACATATGTGTAAGCAAAGATTTGTTTAACAAAAATCATTTGCATGAAAATTACAAAAAAATCAACAACTGCAATCACATCCTATTTGAAATATTAATACTTAGAACATACAGCCGGGAGTGGTGGCGCATGCCTGTAATCCCAGCACTCAGGAGGCTGAGGCAGGAGGATTGGTGCAAGTTCGAGACCAGCCTGGGCTACAAAAGTGAGCTCAAGGCCAGCCTCAACTGCATAGCGAGACCCTGTCTCAAAAAAAAAAAAAAAAAAAAAAAAGAACATACAATGCTTTGATAACATTAATCTCCCACAATTTTAAGACTCGATCCAAAAATGGACATCTATGATTAATATACCTGTCTCAGAGGAAAAAATACAAATGGCAAATAAATATATGAAAAATGCTTGACATTACTGGCCACTGGAGAGTTGCAAATTAAATAATGCTGGCATTCCTCCGCACTCCTGAAAGAATATCAGTTGTCAGAAAATCAACTAGTAACAAATGCAGGAGGGATTGTGGGGAAAAAGGAAGCCTTCTCTACTATTGGTATGGATCCAGACTGGTGCAACCACTGGGGAAATCAGTGTGGAGATTCCTGAAAAGCTAGGATTTGAGGTCCCATCTGACCCACATTTCCACTGCTAAACATCTGTGGGGAGCAGCTCAAGCTGGAGATGGATCTCACATGTGGAACTGGAACAAGACCAACCCCTGGGACACAGAGCGTACATGCAAGTCCTGTGAATGAACCATTCCACCTCTGAGACCGCCAGGCACACCAGGTGAGACATGCAAACAAGGCGTTAGGAAAAGGGGCTTCACAAGATGTCAACCTCCGAAGTGCATGAGAAAGCACAGCGCAGTTCGTGGGCTCCCACTAGGAGGTGAAGCTACGCTTGGCCTCAGCTTTCTGTATCTTGACTCTGAGTTTTCTTTATCTTCCACCGTTCCCCGCTCTGAAATTTCAACAGCTGTGCCAGATGCAGCAGATAACTTTCTGGGAGAATGATAAGTCTCATACCCTAGCAATATAAGTGCAGCTATTTTTATAGCAGTGCTGTTTCTAATAGTTAAATCTTGGAAACAACACAAATGTCCATAAAATGAGGAAATGATAAAAACAGTTGTAGACATTTTATGCAATGGAGTACTACTTGGCCATAAAAAAGGTTTAACTTGATATATTCCTGGTAAATGATTGTACGTTGGGCCACACTTTTAGGTGAAATATGTTGAAAACACATGTAAATATCACACTGTTTCTTCGGTGTGAGAAACTGAAAAGGTAATAAAAATTAAAGGGTATAACAGAGATGTGAAAGAGGAAAAAAATTCTTCAACAGAAAAGGGAACTTGGGAAGAGTGAGGAGGAAAGGGAGGAAAGGAAAGAAAAAAATTATAAAAGAAGAATAAAATAGAAATAAACTGCAAAATAGGAAGGGAAGAAGGGCTATGGGGAAGAGCAGGGATTGGGGAAAATAAGAGGAACAAATGTATATCATGAATAGATACAACTTCCTGTGGTGAATGTGATTATTATGTACACTATGTTGTATCAATAAACTTAAGAAGTTTAAAAAGAAAAATCTATAGAATTAACGCTAGCTTTTTTTTTTTTTTTTTTAATTAAAAGAGACCGTGCCAACATATTTTCCTGTTTTGGGTGATGCAGAGCTGATACTTGTTCTTCAGCCCTGAGGGTAATAGAGAGAAATAAGGACTTGTGAGTCAGCCTTTACCACTTTTCTTCTCTTAATATGTCCGAGGGGCTGGTGAGATAGCTCCGTGGCACAGGCACCTGCCAGGCAAGTGCAAGGTAGTGAGTTTCAACCCTGGCCCTACCAAAAAATAATGTCTGAAAGCAAAAACATGTAGCTAATTAACATAGGAAAACTAGGAAACCACTGTAATAAAGTAGACCTCCCTGACTTTAGATAAAGGTGCTAAGTACTTTATCAGGTGTTGCACATTCTTTTGATGAATATACTTTTGAAACACTCAAGATGTACAGTTTTTATTTTTAACGTTTGTTCCATCAATTTTGCTTTCAGTTTAGCACATGGAGAGGGATATGTGTCTAGATTCAATCTTCTACATATGGATAGCCAGTTTTTTCAGCACCTTTTATGAAAGTGGCCATCCTTCCTCCAGCACATGATTTTGTTCCCTTGGAAAAAAAACAAAAAGAAAAGTCAAGTTTGAATATTAGAAATCTAAACTGAGGCAATACTAAAGAAAAATTTCTCCAAAATATTAAAGAATGAATGAGTAGTTTGAATATAACATTTTCTTTCTGCAACACAGGAAAATGCGTTTATAGCTTCTCTTATGTTAAAGTACTGAAAATGACTTTTCAAAGTGAGAAAACTCATTGGACCATTAACAATACAGTTCCCCACCTCACAGGACATTGGCCTTTCCTACTGCTGAGCTGGAAATGTCGGGTGAACTAATGAAGTTAGATACAGATTGTGCATGTTAAGCAGGCACAGAAATTCTAAGAGCATCAAACAGCCATGAAAGAGATTCTCTATGGTTTGCAGAATCATTTCAGGGGTTTTAGAAAGATGATGTGAATGCTCTTCATGGAATCTACACTGCATCTGTGATGCACTAATTAACCTCCCGTTCTCTTGTCACCTTCCACATGGTCACTGAATAACATCCTGCATCTCATCAGATTCTCTTCCTAAAAGACATGGATATATTATCTCCCCTTTATGCACATTATCTTCACACTCAGAGTGATATTTTGAAATAGGGATTTGTATGTGCTATTTCTAACCCAAAAAATATTTGATTAAAAATATCTATCTTAAACATTATAAAATGTCTTCTTGGTTTTGCAGGCCCACATTCTCTTCTTTCTTATTACATTAGGGTCTAACACAAAAAATTAAAACGATTCTTGTTACCCTTCAAAGTATTATCAATGAAAGCAAGAAATACGTAGCTTGCTACTGATTAAGACTTCTTAGATGAGACCAGAGGTTGATAAATATTTTCTATAAATGACCAGATAGTGAAATTTCTTCTCTATGTTACAAAAAATTTCAACTCAACTATTCATCTTCTGACAGTAAAGCAGACAATTACAGTAACTATATATAAGCAGAGGAGCATAACCATTTCCTAGTATAATTTGACTTATGGATACTAGAATTTGAATTTCATATGATTTTTCTAGTAAGACTTGTGAAGTCCAGGACCAAATGGGAAAATGAATCAGGTAGCAAGTGAACATGAACATAGAACAGAGGTTTATCCTGTAGGGGGCTGAATTAGTGACTTTCCCTGATCAGTCCCAGATGCTTCCCTTTAGGGAGGTAAGCATTTATTCAGTCTTTTTTCTTGAGGTCCAGCCCAAAGTGAGAATATCTTTCTCTAAACAGTTTCAAGGTCTTCTTTTCTCTGTTGTCACCTTCAGGAGCTTAGCCCTGTCTGACTGCCTATAATATTTCTAACTAACTTAGTTGCTTACATCATCCCCCCCCTTTTAAGAAGTAACCTGAACTGCCATGAGGGAACCATGGATGATGACTGCTCAGGCTTTTTCAGGCTGAAAGGGGTCATAGTTGTTGACCAACAGTCAGAGATACTGTACAGAGTTTCTATCTAAAGGCCGTTAATATCTTGTAATGTGGAATAGCTTTAAGTCTAGAGACAACAAAGCCAAAAAAGAAAAAAGACAGACAGACAGACAGACAATTAAACTTGCATGAGCCCAACAATAACATTAACAGGATTATTATGGATACTGTCAAAAATTATTTTCTCCAAATAGACAGTAATGACTTCCCATAAACATGATAAAGATAGGGTCTAGGGGACTTCAGCATTTCACATACCAATGATATGATATCTAATATTTTGAACAGCTATTGAGATATTATCAGAAGGATATGGAATGTAATAACATTTTAAAGTGTGTAATTATAAAAATACTTGTAAGAACTTTTTGCAGGTCCATTCACAGAGATCTCTTAAATATGTGCTTTAATCCCTTTTTTATCTTGCATGGCCGTTGGGTATTGCCTAAATTAAACTGGCCAACTCTTATCACTGGGGACACATGAATTATAAGATCTATGAAATACACAGAGTACTGTCCGGTTTACAAGTGCAGCTACTAGGTGGGGTAACTACTGACATCTGCATGAGCATCTATTAAAACTTTTAACAGGCTTTTTCCTTATACTGGCAGTTAATAAGGGCTTCCTCCTGAAAGGGGAAGATCCATGACTACCTTCATCTGAAACTCCCTCTGATTCCATTGTGAATACTTTTATTTTCCTTCTCTAACAGTTTTGGACATTTTTTTTCAAATGTCCTCTCTCTATGTCTGGATCCAGGAAAGCATAACTTTTTCCTTCTTTTCCAACTGGTCCTCTTTCCTGTAGGCTGCTAGTATCACTATTTTTATTTTCTGTCTATAATTTTATTCTGTGAAACAATTTTATTCTGTGAAACAATTTTTACTATGAAACAATTCCACTGACACCCTTCCAGTCCTACAAACCCTTCTAACTTCTGCAGCTTGTGTCAAATAACTGGGGCCCACAGAGCAGGATATAACTTTTTGGTTTTAAGGTCTCCTTTAGGCAGCCCTGCCCAAGGAATATGAGAGCAACTTCCCCTGTAATGGATTTCCTGATATAGGATTAGACTGATAGGGGAAGCATCTTTGAGGACAATCAGACAGTTTGGAATGGCCAAGTAGTGTGAAGGTATCCCCCTTGTAATGAGGCAGGAAACCCTGGAGAGGGCTCAGCTCACCCAAACCGTCATTTAAGGCTATATTAAAGTGTGTCTCTGTAGACATAATCTGATGGATTCTAGTGAAAGGAATCTAAATGTAATCTAGCAAATTTGCTGTGGGTTTTACTTGCATGATCACCTGGGTTTTAGTATCTTCTAAGAAAGAACATATTTTCTGAGGAATTAGAACATGTGTAATCAAACCATGAGCATTTGAGCTAACAGGTAAATGTATACATTTTTTACAGGAATAGCAATTATAACTTAACTGGCTTTTACACTCCTTTATTTATGGAGTGTGACAGCTTGCTATAAGTCCTTCTAGCTTTAGTTAAGAGAGGTCACACCTACATTAACTATCAGGATAAAATACCTGAATTGCATCAGAGATCAACCAAGCAAACTTATATATTTATCATGAAATATATAATATTCAGTCATATTAAACCAATGTTCCATTCAATGTTTTGGGTATGGCACCCATTACAAGCAAGGGGCACTTCTACAAGATTTATCCTTTGAACATTTCTAACTTAAATAAACTTAGTTCATATCATAATCCTCCCTTCTGCTAGCATGACAGCACTTTTCCTGACACCAAGATAGGATGGTTGAGGCTAGCACGTGGCTATAAACTTTGACATGGACAGGATGATATCTATCCTCTTTGTCATTTACCCATACTGCATCTCAAAAAATTGATTCTGTTTGGTCCCAAGTGGTTAATGATCAAAACAGAAAACACAACTGACTGACTCCTTGTTTCCATTAAGTGGCTTCTCATTTGCTCTTGTTGAGCGTTCATGTCACTCTCACTGTTGTGTCCGGCAAAGTCACAGGCCCTGCTGTGAGTGACAGAGCTTACGGCTTGGACTTGCTGTACCTCACTCTGCTTCAGTGTTTTGCCAACGCTCAGTGTCAGTGAGGATGGATTCTCTCCATAGTCCTGTTTTCATTGCTCTGCAGTCAGTCATCATGGGAAACAGAGCATGGAGCTTACCTTTCCCAGAGTCTCACCTCTGTTCTCAGCCACAAGCAGAAAGCAGGGCAGCTATGACCTATAAAGGGCTGCTGGTAGCTGCACAGCAGGAAGAAGAGGTAGAAAACTACTGGGAGAATAATGATGGAGGAGTCTGGGGAGATAGCTCCATGGCACAAGTGCCTGCCTGGCAAGTGCAAGATCGTGAGTTCGAACCCCTGTCCAATAATAATAATAATAATAATAATAATAATAATGGTGGATATCTCAGTATCATCTATCTCCATGAGCACGCTTTTGCCCATTTTATTTTTGCTACTAAATAAGCATTTCAGACTTACTATGTACCAACAATCTTCACATACTGAAGATGCAAACCTGAGCATAAGACATAAAGTCCTTTAATACATAACTCAAAGGTAAAATTCATTGGGTGAGGGATAATCATCACTTAGTTTCTAAATTAATAATTGTCAGCTTTAACTAAGCCACATGGACCAGTACATAGTTTGGCAGTTGTAATAATTTACACTTTTGTGTCAAATAAAATAATATTAATTAGTTTGAACAGACATAACCATTATGGTAGTAAAATCTTCCAGAAGAGTCTATTTTCTCTGACATGAGCACACACACACACACACACACAAACACACACACACACACACACACATTTACATGTGCACATATGAATGTGTAAACTTGTATGTGTACACAAACACCTAACTGGATTCAAGACAATATAAACAAGATTGTCTACTCAAGCAGATGTGAAATATATCTGACATTTTAATTTTGACAATTCACATGAAGATACCAAAAAGTGAACAAAAAACTACAAATTTTCAATGGCAAGCAGTGCACTCCCATTTGTTATAGTTTTATTCATTTTTATATCCAAGGGTGGATGTCAGAGACTCCTGGAAACATGCAAACAAATTGACTGAAGGGTGTAAATGCCATAGGGACTGTGGTGTCAGCATGCAGTGACATTTCACAGATTTCAAAATCTGTAGGAAGCATGTAATTGAATCAGAAATTTTGCATGTCAACCGCCTGATCAAGGTTGTTTTGAAGTCTCCTTAGTTTCCTGCTGGGCCAGGACTATATTTCAGGACAGAAAAACTTTCATCACATTTATTTCTCATAGGAACTATATTATATTTCAGATTCAGAATTTCTGTATGTAGGACAAAATATTTATTAAGTACACTTAGAATACTGAGCTTAGAAGAATGTTTTTTGACCTTCTAATCACAGAATAAAGTAAGCCAGTATGAAAGTTATTTTAGATAATTCCTAGAAACATCTTTCTTCTCACCAAAACTTTTTTTCTCCCTCTGTATCCTATATGTATATTTCAATGGAAATTATTGATTTACTTACTAATAGGCAATTAGAAGGTGAATAGAAAAAAAAAGAACAGTATATGTCTGAAATTACTCTCTTAGGACATCAATGGTAGGATATTAGTATTCTAGATAGTTCACTGAGAGAGCAAAAGCAATTTGCGTTTTCTGAAATCCTAAATCAGACTCTTGCATCCTGCATGCCTTTTAGATCAGCCACTTCAAAGTTTTCTGAAATTTAAAATATTGGGCTGATTTCTAAACACTTAACTGTCACTTGATTCTGAATTTGAAGCCCTCCTCCCACACCTCTCCCACTGGCCCACCAGACTCAGCACAGACTGAGAAGCCTCAGCCACATCCATTAGCTGCACACCTCAGACAGAGGGAGCCCCCAAAGTCGGAGGGCAAGGGAGCCAAAGGCTCATTTGGTAGAGAACAAGCTCCCACTTTGGCAGTAGCAGTTCAGTCTCAAGGAATCTAACTTTCTGTTCCAGGTAATTAATCTTCAGAGCACTAAATGCATACTGTGGTTTATTTAGCAATGGTGACTCTAATAATCATCACTTTTACTCTGGTGATTGCTTACAGTTTCTGTAACAAAAAGTAAAACATATATAAAATTTATATAATATCTGTGCAAGTTCTTGCTTCAGGCAGGGAAACATATGAAGGAAAGCTAAGCAAATGGTATAGGTCTATGCTTTAGGGGAGGAAATGTGATTGCCTAGCTATATAAACCAGCTTCCTCATTCCTAGCTAACTCAGCCCTCATATACTACTTCTACATTTGCAGAAGACAGGGAAAGATAACTGAAGAAAATTTGTATGACGATTATTAAGATTAGTTCTGGATATAAAAAAACTGATAAAAAATCTCACCAACTGATTAAATATTTTATTAGTAACACCATTAGTGGCTCGAATGGAAATAGATGTGATTTTGATGCAGTCTGAAAAAATTGTATCTGCTTTACTTTTGCTGTCTGAAATCACAATATTGAAATAGATTGCTTTCAAAGACCCACCCAGTTTAAAAGGTGTATAATATTTGGTCATATTAACTGTTCATGCAAGTTTATGCATATATTTATGTTGTAGCATTACCTCTTTTCATGCCAGATTCTGGCCTAGAAAAGTAAAGCTCATTTCTAACAATTTCTTCAGCAAGCCTACTGTCTGCCCTATACCTTCTTGCTTCACAGCATAATTTCCACTTGTACATTTAAGTAAGTGTTTGGGCAATGCACAGCCATATGAAGGAGGCTAAGATGGTTTTTCTGTAACACTGAGAAGTAGCTGGGGACAGCTGTGTGGCAGAGAAGGTTCCGTAGCTAAGAGATAAGTTAGGTGGCTTCAGTGCACTATAAGGTGGTCTGTGTCTAGTTGTCCCCATAAAACCTCAAGTATTCATGAGGCAGGCTTCTAGAGTGAGATTAATTCATAATCCAACGCTGGGGTTATGGGTGTGAGTGCTACACTCTCCCTAGGGCTCGTGGCCTGCATAAGACATAAGGGAGGGAAAGAGTTTGGCTTTCTGCTGCTGCTCCTCCCTTTTGCTCTTGCTGCTTTTGCTGTCTTCTAGTGCCATGAACTATTGCTCCTATGTCTTGGAGGAATAAGAGTGTGGACTGAAGTCTTCACAAACTGTGAGCCTAATAAACTTTTCCTTCCTTGATCTGGGCACCGAGTATTTTGTCTCAGCAATAGGAGAAAAGTACTTAAGACAAGCTGCAAGTGATTTGCACAAGTTTTCTTCTCTGTCATCAGCATAGCAAAGATAAATTATAATGTCAGAACAGCTTAGCACAACACAGCAGAATGAAGGAGCACAGTGATTCCAGAGAAGGCAAGTGATGACATCATCACAACAGCAAGTGTTAGTCAAATTCTCCCGTAAAAGCACGTTAGGACATAGAGTGCTTGGTCCAGGTTCTCAGTTTGCAATTGCAGAGTAAGAGGAGTTATAGACCATATGCAAATGAGCAAGCACTGTCACATATCAGTTAAAACCTTCATTTATGTACACTGAAATCTGAATATCATACAATACTCATATATTCCAAAATGTTCTTATTTTGATGCTTTCAAACATTTTTTAAAAGATAAAATCTATTTTTATTAGTAGACCACTATAAACACAGGTGTTAGGCCAGATTTAGTCCACAGGTTCTTGGTTGACAGGCCAGATAGTAACACAAATGTAGTGAAAAGCTTTTGAAATACAAATGAGCCGGGCGTGGTGGCGCACACCTGTAATCCCAGCACTCGGGAGGCTGAGGCAGGAGGATCAGTGTGAGTTCGAGACCAGCCTGGGCTACAAAAGTGAGCTCAAGGCCAGCCTCAACTGCATAGTGAGACCCTGTCTCAAAAAGACAAAAAAAAAAAAAAAAAAAAAAAAAAAAAAAAAAAAAAAAAAAAAAAAAAAA
>PVJA010041318.1:0-17970 GCA_004027025.1 Myocastor coypus
TTGTTTTGTTTTAATGTATTTGGTATAAGGTCTCACTACACAGCTCCAACTCAGTAGTGATCCTCCTGTCTCAGCCTCCCCAGCACTGGGATTACAGGCATGTGCCACCATGCCCAGTCTCAGTGGCCAGTTCTGTGTGCCTGAGAATAGGGCCAGCAGGGCTATCTCACCAGCCCTTACTACCCCAGCTATTAATATGGCTGCATGGGAAAAAGATCATTAGGTGCCAGGTGGAAAAAAGCTGAACTCAGTGTAGTAGCCATTGTTGTATTTGTGGTTATGTAAAGATTAGGCATCTGGACAAAGTCTGGAAGGGACTTTGGAAAAGTCAGATTTATGGGATGCATTGATGTATTAGGAGCTATATATGTATATATATATATTTTTTTTTGATGTTTCTGCTTTTCTTTTTTTGAAAAAGAATAGCCCATAGGAAGGTCATAATTGGGCTTTCATTTTTACCTTCTTCTCCAACATTTTGAATCTTTAGGCCTGGATTGTGTGACCCATGGGGTAGCCTAGGATGGCAGAGAAAAGCTGTCCAGGGCAGAAGCCCAGGCCACAGGGTGGGGCACTGAAGTGGAAAGAGCCAGTTCCACCCTATAAAACATTAGCGCCACTGCTTTATTTTTCTGGAATAACATGAAAGTGTAGGACCAAGGGGCTCAGTCTTAGGCCACCTGGTACTAAGGAACTGGCCATGGAATAGTGTTAAGGATTACCAAGCCACTGGGATTCTTCCTGGTTCCTTGCAGGGCAGCCTAACCTGCCTCTCCCTAGTACTCCAGGATACAGGAAAGTGGTGCTGCTATGGCTGGTGCACAGGTCAAAATACTACTGGGCTTCATCCCAGGGTGACCACGAGAAATTATCAGCCCAGCTTTTGGCCAGCACAGGCACCATCCCCAGCAGAGCACCAGAAGGCTTGCTGTGCATTGCTGTTCCCTCCAGCCTCCGAGGCTAATCCATGCGGTGTGTTGCTCAGGCATAGAGGACTCCAGCACCGCTCTCATTTAGCAGTGATGGATCCATCTCCACATGTCCCAGGATGATTCAGGAACAGCCCAATATGCTCCCCTCCCCACATGGGGTTATCTACACCCGAGTTGCACTGCACAGTGAGGTGGGATCTGGGACTTTTCAGTCAAAATGCATCTTAGCTCATCCTGGGAGGAGGTTAGAGAGTTTGGGTGAAAAGACGTTATACTCTATCTCACAACCCCAAGGATGCAGGATCTGCCAGTGTTCTGGAATCCACCCAGTATGGCCGAGTGCCAGGCCCACAAGTGCCTACCCATTCCTGCATGCCTTTTGTCCCATGGTCCTGCACTGCTACACCTGTCCAGAGCCAGGCCCCACACTGCATTGTGGCCAGCATGTTGCCATGCATCTGAATCCTTGGTGCCTAGAGCATGTGCTCCCTGAGTGGCTCCAGTGCTGGCCCCCACCAGTGGAGGCGGGCTGTGAATCCCCTTGGACAGCTGGGTCACAGTGGGTGTGTGGGACCGAGGGGGTGGGATGATCCTGCAGCAGAGGCTGGCCCCAGTCTACCTTAGGAGTCTTAGAGGGACAGGGCTACTGCCAACCTGAGCACCCAACCCCCCTGAGCACTCTGGTCTGCAGTGGGTTAGTCAGGAGATAAAATAGCTTTGGCACCTTCATGTGTCAGCATGTCCGTGGGGCGGGGGCTGCTCCCTTGGTCTGATTGTGTTAGAGTACCTTAGGGTAGCTCATATACTGACCTCATTTTTTAAAAAATAGTTTTAATTATATTTATTTATTTATTTTTCTTGTTTCAGAACTTTTGTTTATTTATTTTATTTTTTATGGCTGGCTCAGCCTGCCCTGAGGGTAGGACTGGCACAGCGTCTGGTGCCAGGAATTGAACCACAGTCCCTGCAGCTGCCTAAGCTTTCCTAAGCAGACGCTTTAGACTACTGAGCCATCCTGCCGGGCCCCTTTAAATAGTTTTAGACTTTGCATAGAATTGCAAACACAGAGTATAGTTGGCCATAAGTATCTGCATGACATTGGTTCCAGGACCCTGTGTGGACTCCAAGTCCTCAGATGAGCAATGCCCTTACATAAAATGCCACCATAACGACACATGACCCGTGCACGTCCCTGGATATTAAAATCATCTCCAGGGTACTAATGGTACCTAACACAGTACAACAGCTCTGTAAGCTATTGAGTTTTTGTTTTAATTTTTTAGAGTGGGAAGAATTTATTGAGACTAAGAAAGCTTTTGTCTTAAGAGGGGTAGAAGGAAGTCTGGAAAGTGGGTTGCCCCAGACGTACTGTTGTTTAGATAATAATAACCAGCAAAAAAGTCTGCCTTTTTAGTACAGATACAGGCCTTTTCCCGAATATTTTCAACTCAAAGTTCATTAAGTCCAAGGATGTGGAACCTGTAGGTACAAAGGAACAATTATATAAAGAATTCTTGGGGCCCGGCAGGATGGCTCAGTGGTCTAAAGCACCTGCTCAGGGAAGCTTGGACGGCTTCAGGGACCGCAGTTCGATCCCCGGCACCACATGCTGCACCAGCCCTGCCCTTGGGGCGGGCTGAGCCGGCCATAAAAATGAGTGAATAAACAAACAAAGGTTCTGAAACAAGAAAAAATAAAATAAAATAATTCTTTAAAAAAAAGATTAGCCTGAACTGCATAGACTCTGTCTCAAAAAGGAAAAAAAAAAAGAAAAAAAGAATTCTTATCTGTCCTTCATCCCTGCTTTCTAAATACTAACATTTACCATTAGAATATGTTTTATTATATTACAGTTCTATTGGGATATAATCCACAGATGCATGTTAATTTTTAGTACTTCATATTAAAAATAACAGTAATCATCTATCAGGTAGCTTTTTTATTTTGCTTTTTTTGTCTCTAAGCTGTTGATAAAATAGGTGTTGCCTATGTGGTCTGGGTTCTCCCAGCTGATCCCTGGTCATTGCCCTTAGCTAATCGCTGTTGGGTAGATAAGCCTGTGAGCCGAGGTCATCGTTGAGGCTGGCCCACGAGGCTGAGGCCTCGGCACACACTGCCGGCCACCTGCCCTGCTTCCCCAGTGGATGGGCTGCACTGTTCATTCATGGCCTCCCTGGTGTTGGAGAGCGCCTAGACTATCGGGGTAAAGTGTACGCTGGCCCTGAGTTTGATTTTTCCAGAGTTGTGGTCAGTTGTCGGCAGAGTTTGAGATTCTGCACTGGCTCGTTCTATTCCTCTGTCTTCACTCACAGCAGCGGAGTCTGTCACAACAGTCACCTTAGGTCTCTTGGATCTGCGAGCCCAGCCTGATGGCCTATTTTCCTGGCCTTTTCTTTCCCTCCTCCATTTGGTCATAGCTAGGAATCTTTCCATATTGCCTTGGATCTGGGGAGAAGCGGTGTCCCACATTGAGCCCATTGTTTCTGGCTAGGATTTTGCGTCATGTGACTGAAAGGCCAACAGGGTTCCTGACCCTCCTGGGTTGGGTGGGACTGGGGGATGCAAGATGGTACTCATTGTCTGATTGTCCATTTCCCCATTCAAATAGGAATCCCAAAAGGTAGAACTAGTGACTAGCATCATTTATGATAATGACTACCCCAGTAGCGGTAGCTTGCAGTCATTGTCTGCTGCATGTCACACACTGTGCCAGGTCCTTCAACGGAGAGGAATCTGAAGGCCAACGAAGTTATTAGCTTGCCAGAAACACAAAGCTCAAACTTAGGCCCATATTCTCATATTCTTTCTGTTACCTCTTAGAAATGATTGAGATTTAAAGATTAGGTCTAGAACCATCACAAGAAGGGCCCTTAATTCCAGACAGATGTCTGGGTACATCATTGCCAGAAGACAGCTGGTCTAAGATGTCTTAACATCAAATGGCACGTGGCTTTGTCTCTTGCAGGTATTTTGAAGGCGGCGTCTCATCTGTCTACCTCTGGGATCTGGATCATGGGTTTGCTGGTGTGATCCTCATAAAGAAGGCTGGAGATGGATCAAAGAAGATCAAAGGCTGCTGGGATTCCATCCATGTGGTAGAAGTGCAGGTACTGCCACCCCAGCTGCTGGTGGCCTGGGCCTCCCAGGGCAGGTGCTAACACCCACCAGTGAGCCTGCTCTCTAGCAGAGGTTTCTACTGTGGTACAAAGACTACTGCCGGTTCCTCCAGATCCATTTGGAGAAATACAAGGTTGCATTAGTCCATGATAACAAAGATCCCCAAGCAGCTTAATAAACAGGATTATAGATTTGCCCCCTTAAAAGCCCAATTAGAGGGCTGGCAAGATAGCTCAGTGGTCTAAAGCGCCTACATAGGCAAGCTTAGGTAACCATAGGGACTGCAGTTTGATTCCTGGCACCAGCCCCACCCTCAGGGCAGGCTGAGCCAGCCATAACATAAAGAAATAGAGAGAGAGAGAGAGAGAGAGAGAGAGAGAGAGAGAGAGGGAGGAAGGAAGGAAAGCTTATGTTTAAAAAAAAGAAAAAGCGTTGGGCATGGTGGCACACGCCTGTAGTCCCACCATTTGGGAGGCTGAGGCAGGGGGATCAGTGTGAGTTCAAGGCCAACCTGAACTGCATGGTGAGACCCTGTCTCAAAAAAGACCAAAAAAAAAAAAAAAAAAAAAGTCAGCAAACTGTATTGTGCATATATACCTGGTCCAAAGATAATCGTAAATTTCTAAAAACATACACACTTTAAAAAAATCATCACAAGAAAATCCCAATTGGAATTTTTATTTTTTTTTTTTTTCTTGTGGGACCAGGTTTCAAACTCATGACCTTGCACTTGCCAGGCAGGCATTTGTGCCACAGAGCTATCTCCCCAGCCCCTACCAATTGAGATTTTTAAGACAAGTAATGTTGTGATGCCCTAGGAAAGGACATGTTAGAATGGCCTGAATTGAAGAAGACACTTGGGCCCTCTTCAGCTCACTTTGCTCCCCAGGCTCTAAATTCTGCGTCTTCCCCTCTTCCCCTAGGAGAAGTCCAGCGGCCGCAACGCCCACTACAAACTGACCTCCACAGTGATGCTCTGGCTGCAAACCAACAAGTCCGGCTCGGGCACCATGAACCTCGGCGGCAGCCTCACCAGACAGGTAAGTTCACGTTCCCAGCTGCTTGTCCACAGGTGACGGCCTCAGAGCTGGCCTTCTGCGGCATGCCCCACCAGGGCTGGTTGTCTTGGCCAGCTGTCAGCCTGCCACCTGAGGGGGCTTTGTGCCCTCTGCAGCACACACAGCTGCACACACCTGCCATTTTCCTCCTGGTTCCCTACTGGAGCAGGACACAGTGGTTGCAGGACTGGCCATAGTTCCTCCTCATCAGGGCTGGCCACAGCCCTCCACATGGGCTCAGGCAGTGCTCCAGGGAGCAGTGTGGCACTTTGGCCAAGCCAGCTTGCCCCTCTGTGAGTAAGTCATCCATCTGCAGCTCAGACTCTCTGCACCTGGCTGCCTGAGCCCAGCCTGAGGACCGGCCCCACCTCAACAGCGCTTACCAGAAATGCTAAAATATTACCCCCACCACCACTCAACTCAGGACCTATATTTTAATAAATTCTCTTAAGAATTCTATGTGTACATTAAAACTGAAGAAATGCTACTCACCCATTTTTCACTCATCTTGCCTTCAGCATCACTAGCAACCACCTCCTAATGTCCCTTCCTGGCTATGTCTAAACTGAACTTGGACTTTGCGCCCGAGGACACGGCCTGCTACGGCACCAGACTTCACTCGGTGTCTGCATCAGACACCACTGGAAGCATCTGAGCTGGTTTAAGACCCTGGATTCTCCATGCAGAGGGAAGCTCATGTTTAAGACCACAACTCCTCTGAGAGCCCTTGCTCCCCCTTCCTACAAGAGGCCTTCACCTTCTCACAGGAAGCTTTGAGGAAAGGAGAGGTGAAAGCACAGAGCATGAGGTGTAAGAGGCAGCACTTGTCCTCAGGAGGGAGACCGCCTCCGTGTGGCATCCTGTCCCATTCTGGAATGCCTTGCTTTTGAGTATGAGCGTTTCTCTTAATGTTAGATTTTTTTCTCAATAAATTACATGTGGGGCTGAGAGGCAGAGGTGTTACCCAAAATGTGTAGGACCCAACGTTTGAGTCCCAGTACCACAGGAAAGAAAAAAAAAAAAAAAGATACTTGTGCTTTTAGTAGCTCTGAATAGAAAAAAAAATATGACCGAAAGGATCAGTTAGTTAATGCTTAAGTGAGTTTGTATTGTATTAGTTGGAACAACATCTACAAACATTTGAAAAACGGCAGTGCAAGGCGGGTGTTGTCAGCACACTTGGGGTGTGTGTTGGAGCCTTAGACCAACACGCAGAACCCTCACTCCCCACCCCCACCTCGCCACCTCTGCTGTCTCAGCTGGAGTCCAGCGGGAGCACAGGGTCCATTTGTCTGACCTCTGGACAAAGCTGTTCCTGCCCCACCCAAAACCAAGCAGAGCTCATCCCACTGCCTGGAAATGGCCTTTGAGAGGGCCAGCTGCCCCACAGCCACCCAGCTGCTCCACTGCCCACCTCCCCACACCTGACCTCTGGCAATGGGTGGAGAACCCCAAATCTATATCCAAAGACTGCTTCCTGCATCACTTAACCATTCCCACCTGTTTATAATTCCACCCAAGTATACAGTGACCTGGACAAATGTTTAATCCTCAGCCTTCCTAATAGTTTAAATCAAAGCTGTCAGCCATGGCCAGGGTCTGGTTCCGGCTTGCCTTGAGCAGCGGCTCCTGCCAAGCCAAACGCAGGCCTGATGAGTGGCTGTCCTCAGTACACCTTGGCTGGGCCTTGGGCCTTGTTTGCATTGCCTATTGCTCTTAGGGCTTTAATGAGGAAATTCATGTTTCTGTCATCATTCTTACAGTCAAATCCTGTAATTCATCTGAGGTGCACCAAAGCTGGGGCTCACTTCCAGTGACTATAAAGGGGTCTAGGAGAGTGGGGAGGTAGACAAATCTACATTAACGGTGCACAGCTTCTGAGCAAACAGGAAACGAGGGTTGAGGGCTGTAGCTGTGACTCCTGGATGAGCTCTGGAAAAGTGTCTGGAGTTGCCTTGGATGAGAGACGGAGGGGTTCCCGGAATGCTGGGTGAGCAAGCGGTACACCGCAAGCGTGTGTGGCTGTGCCAGCCGGCACCCTTGATTCAGTGATACTTGAGGTAGAGTTGCTGTTCCACCTGAAGGTGACAACATGAGGCATGGCTGTTAAATAGTTTGTCCCTGATGATGTGACCAGTGGAGGCAGGGCTAGGATTTGAACCTAGAGTTCCCTGGCTGGAAAAAAGAAATGTATTTTCTAGTCTACCATGCTTGCTTGGTCTGCAGCTGTTCTCTGTGCCTGCCATGCGGTAGATGCTAAGTAAGTGTGCAAAAGGGAGTCAGCGCCTTCTAGGCAGGGCCCTGCCTTATGGACACCAGGGGACAGGTGGACCACTGGAAATCCATTTGTCTCTGGAGGGAACAAAGAGAGTCTTAGGCTTTGTCAGTGGTCCAGTGACAGGACCACATCCACATGTCCAGAAGCTGGCTCACAGGAGGGGCCGTTAGACTGGCCCAGGAGAGAGGTGTAAGGCCCCACCCTGGGAAGCCCTCAGAGAGAAAGGGTCTCTGTAGGGAGAGGTCAACAAAGAAGTGAGCGTCAGTTCTGGGCAGGAAGGAGGGCCAAGGCAGGAGGCTGGAGGCGCAGCTGCAGCAGGGCAGGTGTTTGGAGCAGAGCAGCCAGGGCTGCATGAGCCAGGATGTGAGCACAGCTCCGCAGGCAGCCTCCTCCCCCTTCCCTGCACGGTCCTTGTGGCAGCAGGCTGAGGGCATCCTGTGGGCACTTGCCCTCCTCACCGTCACACTCACACTTTGCCCAGCTCTCTCACTTTCTGGCCCGTCCTGCAGAAGTGTCCAGAAAGACTTGCTGGTGCTTCTCATCAGGAGTCCCTTCCCAGAGCATGTCCAGCTTAGCCGTGTCCCAACCTTCCTCAGCTTGATGGCTTTGGGAAGCGCCAGCATTCAAATGAGCTGGAGCGCTGCTCTCGGTGGTCCCTGTCACAGTGATGAATGGCCGCAGCTGCATTTCCCAGCTGGTCAGGACACACCCGGGTATGAGCTCCCAAGGCCCCTGCCACCCCCTCACTGTGGCCTTTTGTCACCCCAACTAGGGCTGTTTCTCTGGAACGGGGTTTTAAAAACAGAGTGAGGCATATGAGGATCTCCCTGCCAGTTTGGGGCTTAATGGAGCCCCAGGGGACCCTCCTGTGAGGAAGCAGGGAGGTGGGCAATGGTACCCCTTGGCTGGCTCCTCAGAGCCCCAGGGGGAAGGCCTGGGGCAAGTGAAAAAGGATCATGTGCCAAGTACCAGCATGCTGAGGAGGAAAGCTGCGCTAGGGTCCTGTCCTGTGTCACAGCAGACGTGGGAAAGCCAGACCATAAATCTCTGGAAAGAGATCCAAGGTCTCCCATCTGGGGAAGGGCCCTGCAGATGTTCGTTTGATTTTTTTTTTTTTTTTTTATTCTAAATATTTAGACATGAAGGTGGAATGTTTTGTCGAGCAGGGAGATCAGGCCAGTCATTTGCAGGCAGGGCCTTCTTCCCACACAGCCATAGGCTCCCCGATGTGTCTTCAGGCAAGAGCACCGCAGCCACAGCCCTTGTCACAGGCCATGGCAGCAGAGGTCTCCCCGACTTGGGCTCAGCAGTTCATCTGGCCAGGCAGTGTATTTTCCTTAGAGGGATGAAGTCCTGGCCCTCCCTTCCAGATGTGCAGGGAACAAAGGATGGGCCGTCGAGCTCAGAGAAGATCTGGGAGCACATACAGCTGTAGCAGCTCCCTGCCACCACCCAAGAGGTCGCCTGGGTGGCCACACTAGAGCAGCCCGGCTCCTAAGAGTAGTTTGTTGGGCATTGGTCAGATGACCTGGGGCAGAATGACCCAGTGCTTAGCGGAGGAAGAAAGCTGGGTGATAAGCTGTCTCTCTGCCACCATCCCTGGCTACAGAAAACGGCAAGAGAGGAATGGTTCAGAGATGCTAGGCCGGAAGCCCCAGAGGCCAGGTGGACCCTGCTCGGAATTTCTGAACTCTGGACTGTGGTTTATCCTTGGCTTTTCTGGTAAAGAGCATAGAGGAAATAGAGCCAGCAAGAGGTCTTGTGGAAGCAAACAGTTTTCCAAGTCACTCAGACCTTGGTTCTGGTCCTAGCCCAGTAGCTTCCCAGCTATGTGACCCGGACAAACCGCCTCACTTCTCCAAGACAGTTTTCACTGGTGAGTTGATGATGTCTGCTTTGAGAGCTCAAAGCATTTCAACACAGGGCTTGTACCCAATAAAGATAGCTGTTGCTGCTGCTACTATAGACCTTCTAGGATGTACAGTTTCAGATGTGTCCCTACACTGGGCAATCCTAGCCTTCCTTGGCTTGGCAGCAGGCTGGGTCCTGGCCTCCAGCCCAGCCTCATGCCCACAGCACAACTTTGCAACCAGCAGGACTCCAGGGGACAGAGGAACCTAGGAATAAAGTTCTGTTTTAACAAGCCGTAAAAGCTGCCATCCCACCAGGCACAGCTCTAGGCATTTTCTGTACCTTCATTCCTTCAGTGTGAGGCAGAGGCAGGGAAATCAAGTCCTAGGCAGGCCGAAGCCCTTTTCTTGATGAGTCCCAGCACAGAGGCCTTGGGACCTGAGTCCAAAGCAGCTACAGGGCTCTCAAGTGGTCCTGACTCCTCTGCCAAGACCTTCCTCCCAGCTGTCCCCACTTGAAGATGCATGTGTTAGTGAGACAGTTTCCCCTTCAGGAGCTTTCCAGTGTCTCCCGTCTCAGACCATGGGGAGGAGGAGAGGGTCTTGCTGGGGACAGGCGGCAGGCTGGGCTCTGACTCCAGACTGCAGTTGGAACTACCTTGTGGAACATCTGTGTGACCACAGCACATAAAAGTGTTTTCCTTCTGGCAGCCACTTTTATAAGGATGTAATAATATATGCATTACAAAAATAGTTCTATTTCTGGTGGGTCAGCATTGCCAGCAAGCTGAGCCTGGCCAGGTGTGGGGGGGGGCTATGAGGGTGGGAAGGGGCCGCGGAAACATGCTGGTGCGTGCCAGGATCCGTCCCCCACCCTGGGCACCCTCCCTGCCTTACCCCTGCCCCTACTGGGCCTTTTATTGGAGCTCAGCTTCTCTGCTGTGGCTGAGGAACCCCCTTGTGTGCTCCTGGCTAGGCCATTTGCTCCCCAACCTCTTCTTGAGTGTCCGGTGGCCTCAGCCTTTCTGTTTGTTGGAAGGTGGCTCTGGATCCTGAAGGACAAAGATGAGAGCCAGAAGACTGAACCGCTGGCATGATGACTCTACTTACCCTCTTAATGAGCCCTTTGCCCAAGTTCTGGCCTTGCCTTCTGCTGCTGGTGCTCATTTAAAATGGAGTCCTTAGGGGCCAGGCAGATAGCTCAGCAGAATAAGTGCTTGCCTGGCAAGCGCTTAGGCTGGCATGCTGGCATGCCTATAATCCCAGCACTTGGGAGCCTGAAAACAGAGCCCGAGCTGTGTAGCGAGACCCTGTAGACCCTGTACTAAATACATAAGATAAGATAAAAATTAAACAAAGGTGCCGGTGAGATAGCTCAGCGGTCTAGACAAGCTTAGACAACCTTAGGGACTGCACTTCAGTCCCCGGCACCACATGCTGTGCCAGCCCCACCCCCCCAGGGCGGGCTGAGCCAGCCATAACATAATAACATAAATAAATAAAGATTAAAAAAAATGAAGGGCCGGGAAGATAGCTCAGGGGCACAAGTGGCTGCCTGGCAAATGCAAGGTCCTGAGTTTGATCCTCAGTTGGGGGGGGGGGGGGCGGTGTGTGCAGGGGAGTGTGCCTGAGTGAGCATCTTGGGAAAATTAAATAAAACTGGGGCCCTTAGCGCTGGGCGTGGTGGTGCACACCTGTAATCCCAGCACTCGGGAGGCTGAGGCAGGAGGATTGGTGCGAGTTCAAGACCAGCCTGGGCTACAAAACTGAGCTCAAGGCCAGCCTGAACTGTACAGGGAGACCCTGTCTCAAAAAGACAAAAAAAAAAAAAAAAAAAACTGGGGCCCTTGGTGAGCTCAAAGCCCTCATCTTTTCCCAGGGGTAAAGGGTAGAGCTGGAATCAGCCCTTCCTGTAGAACTCAGGAGGAAAGAGAGAAACTCATTTGCTGGAAGGATATAATTCACTCAGTTCACCGCAGCGGCCAGGGTTTGATCCCTAATGTGGCATGCTGGCACTCCAAGCTGTGCCAGTCGTTTTCCTTTTTCTTTTTTTAATGTATTTGGTATAGGGTCTTCCTATGCAGCTTGGACTCATAGTGATCCTCCTGTTTTCAGCCTCCCCCAGCTGAGATTACAGGCATGCGCCACAACACCCAGACTCGGTGCCCTGCTCAGCATACCTGGGAGTGGGGCCAGCATGGCATGTGGTCCTGGAGATCAAACCCTGGTCCCTGCACTTACCTTAGTAGGTGCTGAGGTACCAGTCATTTTCAAGGTCAGATTGTTGGCCTGAGAAGCCTGACCTCCCATCCAAGTACTAACCCTGCCAGCCCCTGCTTGGCTTCCAAGATCAGACAAGATGGGGTACATTCAGGATGACATGCCCTAGACAAGATCATTTAAAAGTGACTTTAGGGTTTTTCACATGGGTGTGGTAATTCATTGTTAATCGCATACTGTACTGAATGTATTCATGCCTTCCAGGTGTACCATCTTCCTAAAGGTAAAACTGTGGACTGTTTATGGTGATAGACTTTTCTTTCAGATTCAGACCTCTGCGCTTAACAAAAACTTATGTGATGTGATGTGATGTACCATTAGACTTGGAGATTCCTAGACATTAAGCAGTCCAGACAGTGTCATCCTATTAAAAGATCAACAAGTGAGGTGAAAGTTGCTTATGTATTAGATAGAGATGACTATTAAAAGAGCTATATGATATCAAAATGGAAACCAATCTGTCAGTAAAGTGAGTCTCTCTGCTCATCCACTGGGTCTGGGCTTCTCTTTCCTTGCCTGAAAATCCTTCTCCCTAATACAGACAGGCAGAAGCAGATGGAAGCACAGAGCCTCTGACCCCTGAACACCCTCACTGACCCACTGGAACTTTTTCCAGTGCTGAAGATCATGACCCCACCTTTGTTTTCTCTTTCTGCCTGAGCTCACTGTGGCCCCTGGTCCTTCTGATACTGTTCTTCACTCAACAGCCCTTATAGTCAAATCAGTGATGCTAACACTTACATCATCTGTATTCTGTAGGCACCCTATGAGACATAGGCGGATATCTTCAGGAAGCTAAGTTGGCTGGGTATGATGGCACGTGCCCAGAATTCCAACACTCTGGGAACCTGAGGCAGAAAGATGATGAATTTGAGCCAAGCCTGGGCAACCTAGCATAACCCTGTCTTAAAATTTTAAAAAGGCTGAATTTGTAGCTCAGTGGTAGAGGAAAGTCCTGGGTGCAGTTCCTAGTACAACAAAGGAAAGCTTATAATCTTGTCAGAGAAGTAAGGGGGGGAAATGGGGAAATCACTGCCCATGACCAGGTGCTCAGGTCAGGCATGGCCTGGCAGTTTCTTCTCCAGCTGCTTCCTTTTGGAACTCAGCATACCAGTTATGGGGGTGGAGCTGACCGCCAGCTTAGGGGGAGGGTCCAGAACATGGGGGTGCTGGCTCCCGACTTCTTCTGCCCCAGTGTCCAGCCTCCAGATTGAAGAGAGCATGAGCTCTGGAGGAAGAACAGGTTTCACCCAGGCCCTTTAACAGCCGTCTATGGCAGAGTTGCCTCCTCCCCCAGCCACAGAGACTTCTGTCACCCAGTGTTGTTGCGCCTCCTGGCAATATCTTCAACCAATAGCATGCCAGCACATGACAGTACCGTGGCCACGGAGGCTTCAGCCGCTACCCCAGCCAGTGTGGGCACCTGCAAGCAGTTCTGTGGAGGCAGAGCCAGCGAGTGAGTCTTCCCGTTGCTCCTGGGCGAGCCAGAGCCTGGTCAGAGCAACCTTCTGCCCTGCTGTAGCCAGCCGTGGGGAATGAGTTCAGTCCCTCCCATGGTCGCAGCAGAAAACTCCCCTGGAAGTGAGTTTTCAGGGGTTCTGTTGGCTGAGTTGTGATCTGAAATTGCATTTTTATGCTGCAAAGGTGACCTTGTAAGACCTGCTGCTGGCTCAGTAGACCCACCCCTGGACACAGCCCTGGGCTGTTTGTAAGCCTGGGAGGTTAGCAGGCTTCCTTCTGCAGAGCACCTGCTTCCTCTCACATGGAGCAATGCTTCTTGTTTTCTGCAGATGGAAAAGGATGAAACTGTGAGTGACTGCTCCCCACACATAGCCAACATTGGGCGCCTGGTGGAGGTGAGTGACCTTCAGGCCACAGGGTCATGGCTGCACAGGGTGCAGCCCCCAGTGCTGGCCTGCTCAGCTCTGCCTGCCTGTGCCTCTGAGCCTCTTGATCTGGCCACACACTAGACTGCATTCCAGGCGCCGCCCGCCAGCGAGCTTCTAGAGGGCTGTGCTCAGCCCTTGGCCCTGGAAAGCGATAAGTCCAGCCTCCCCCAATCCACTGGGTGTGAACACGGACCTAGGCTCGGAAAGGAAGCAGATCCCCTGGAACAGGGTGGCCTTGGAGCAGCTTCAGTGGAGACTGCCTCGGCTGCCTTGGCCTTGCCTGTCACCACTTGTTTGGAAGAGGGGAGGTGCTCTCCGGTTTCACAGGATTGTTCACAGAATTGGTGGCCAGGCCAGGGGTGGAGATGTGGTTTAGACCAGCTCCCAATAATGGTCAGAGTTGGCCGCCAGTCCCTAGGTGTTGGCTTCCTCCATGCTGAAGGACTGGACAGGCTTAGAGCCCAGGAGGGGGGTGGTCCTTGGCAGCGAGGCCTTCACTCACAGAGCCGTGCTGCAGCTGTGGGTCTCCCCCATGTGGTCGGAGTGGGGACTGCAGGGTGAGTGTAGGGAAGAGGTGGACCCTTCCTCCCTTATTTCCCAGCCTGGCTCACCACCCTGTCTTCCTAGGACATGGAAAATAAAATCAGAAGTACGCTGAATGAGATCTACTTTGGAAAGACAAAGGACATCGTC
The DNA here is from genome assembly GCA_004027025.1 of Myocastor coypus. Taxonomy (NCBI): domain Eukaryota; kingdom Metazoa; phylum Chordata; class Mammalia; order Rodentia; family Myocastoridae; genus Myocastor; species Myocastor coypus. The sequence goes on from PVJA010041318.1 coordinate 14,098, forward strand.
AATGGGCTGAGGTAACATACCAAAAGGCTTGAATCCTGGCTCTGCTAGCTAATAGCCATGTGGCCTTTGCCCTTAGTCTCTTCATTCATAAAATGTGGAGTACCCTTCCTCTGGGACCATGACAGGTACCTTCGCTGACATACTTTGCTCTTGCCATAGCTTCTGGTTCCTGCCTCTTCACCTTCTCAGCCTTTGGTGCCCTTGTCCCTGGAGTCTCCCTCTAGCTCCTCAGGCCCATACAGAAAATCTGCCTGGCTCCCTTGGTGCTGGGGCCTGAGGGACACCACCATTCCCAGGACACCAGAGAGAATACCTGCTGCTAGGGCCTGGCCTCCTCTGACTGCACAGGCTCCAGGGCAGCATAGCACAGCCTATAAGACACCCCCTCCAGCCAGCTACCTGCTGCAGAGCACAGCAGCTCTGTGTCACATGGCTGTGGCCAGGGTCCCAAGATGGCCCACCCATCCACCTCAGGCCCTGGGGTCTGCAGTATTAGCTGAGCAGAAAGCTGAGGGTCTTGTGGGCTTTGGAGGTAGCCATGGAGTGAGCACTGTATTTGGTGCTAAGCCCACCTATGTATTTGTCGAGCAGGCAGATGGATGTCACTGCCTGTACAGTTTTATAAATAGGAGACCTTGGTGGACCTGCAGGGTTTTTATGGGTACAAGCCCCTGAAGCCTGTGTCCACTGCCATCCCTGACCTGCTCCAGAGGGGCCCTGCGCAGTCTCAGAGCGGCCGCTGCCGTGGAGACCCCCTCCTGTCTCCTGTGTCCCTGCTGGCCCTAGCCGCCAGCCCCTTGTTCTCACTGTTCTTGCTCTCTCCCTGTGGCTTCACCTTCTCTGAACACTCTCTTAGATCTCTTGACGCAATCCCCGACAACCACAAATTTAAGCAGTTGCAGAGGGAGCTCTCTCAAGTGCTGACCCAGCGCCAGGTCTACATCCAGCCGGATAACTAAGCCGGCCCAGGTACCCTGCTTGAGAGGCCTGAGATGCCCACTAAACAGGACTCACCAACCCGCCGAGACCCTGCAGGTCCGGTGGCTGCTGCGTGGCCACTTAAACCACCACTAACCCTGTGTCCACTCCTGGCTGGTGAGCAGAATGTGCTCTCGAACGCGCAGCCTTGGCCTCGCCTAACGCAGACGTGTGTCACGTGTGGTGTGTGTGCTTTGCACTCTGGGCAGAGGCCAGGCGTGGGGAACACACATGGTTTTTGGGCTTTTGCTCCTGGAGAAACCCAGCCCTGGGAACTAACACGACCTCTCAGCAGAGGTACCAGTGTGTGCCTGTGGAGCTGTCCCTCCGCCCACCTGTCCCTCGGAACAGCCTCCCTGGGTCTGGAGGACACATAGCCAGCCTGTCCCATCTTTAGCAGAGACCCTAGACACCCAGGAAGCTCTGCACCAGGGCACAGGGGACCAGCTGGGAGGGCAGTCTTCCCTAATCCTGGGCATCAGGTCAGTCTGAGGCTAAGGTCCCTCCAGACCGACTGCTGTGGTAACCACCCAGGTGCCAGCATAGGGTTGACGGTGGCCAGGAAGCATGACTTGAGCTTTGGACAAGTGCAGATTGTACCAAGGTATTTAGACTTGTGGGTCAGCTGTGAGTAGGAGCCTTGAGACCAGAGCTCGTGCTCCTGCATGTAGTCAGCAAGGAGGTGGGGTGGGGAGACAGGGCATTTGGAAACCTGGCAGGTCCACCCAACCCAGCAGAGGCTCAGGGAACTTGCTGTGGGCCAGGGTGAGACATATGTGTGACCAGGCAGAGCTGTGCTTCTGAGGCTGTGTGGCCTCTGCAGCAGCCTAGTGTATGCTGTTTCCGGGTCCAAGGCAACCATCAGCTCTAGATGCAAAACAAGGCTCTGGCTTCCCCTCTTGTGGTGAAAATCCCTTTTAAGGTACACAGTGATGGTATGGTTTCCCAGCTGCCCACTGGAGGCCTGGGTCCCTGGTGAGTGGTGGTGGGCCTGCCTGCTAGGACACCCCCTAGAGCACAGCTTCGGGCACTCACGCCCATCCCTGAGGTTTCCTGAGCTCCCTGTGAGTGGGGCCTCTGCTCCTTAGGCCTGTGGCTGACTGAGTGTGGAATCCCCGTCTCTGGCTTGATCCTGACTGGAACAGCCACCTCTCAGGGCTGAGAGCCAGAGCTCTCAGTTTCTCCTTCTCACAGGCTGGCCCAGCTGCGCTGCGAGTCCCTCAGTCACTGCTCAACCACCATATCCTTGGGGTGGTGGTGTTGGCTGCCCATGGTAGGGCCAACCTTGAGCCCAGAGCTAGCGCCCTTGGCTTTGCCTTTGCTGCTTCAGAGCCAGGGAAGTTGGGGCAGACATGCCGAGGTGTGCTTCGGCAGCACTGACCACACGGCAGCGCCTCTGTGAGGATTTTGTGCATACACAGATGGTTTCACACACACGCGCGCGCGCGTGCACACACACACGCATGCTCAGCACGCGGGGAGCTTGTTTTCTGATGCTCCCTTCTGGCTCATTTATCCAAACTTGAGAGCTCTGACCTGCTTGCCCTCCCTCTCCCCACTGATCCTTTAGGGAACTGCCAGGGGCATCTGTTTCCTGAAGGGTGTTTCCAGGATAGGACAGCAGGGGGTGCAGGCACTCATCCCGTTTCTGTGCTGCTTTCCGGGATCCCGGCTATGGAAGTCGGCGAATGTGGGGCCAAGCTTACAGAAGCCTGGAAGCACCTGTCCTTGGCCATGACCCGGTGCTCAGACATGCAGAGACCCTGCTCCCCACTGGGCGGGGTTCTGCTGCCCCTCCAGGAGGATCCAGGCTCCCCCAGCCTGGCCTAGCCCCCGGCTCAAAGCCGGAACCCCAGAGACCACAGTTTGGTTTCCATCACACTGAGTGCTTGAGCCCTAAGCCGTTAGGTCTGGGTGCTAGAACCAGGTTGCCAGGGGCTGGGCAGGGCTGACATCCACAGGTGGGCAGTGCCTGCCCAGGGAGCCCTGGCGGCGCTGAGGGTGCAGGTCTGGAGCAAGCCCCTGGGCTCTGCCTCAGTGCTGAGCCTCCTATTTCACAATCCGCTTGCCTCCCTCACAGGTCTGTGCAGACTTTCGCAGACAAATCAAAACAAGAAGCTCTCAAGAATGACCTGGTGGAGGCTTTGAAGAGAAAGCAGCAATGTTAAACCTCTGCTTCGCGCTAAACAGCCACGCCATGCCCTCATTAGGTTCCTTTCTTAGAAAACTCATTTTCTGCTCCCTGTCCCTCGTCCCTGCCCGCCCCAACAGGTCACATAACACCTTGCATCATCGACCTACCGCACAGCGCCATCTCTCCCTGCAAATAAAGCCCGATAACCACCCTGTCTGGCTCCGAGGCCTGCTTCCCACCACGTTTTGCTATCGAAACTCTCAATATTTCCATAGAAACCGTGTGTTTTTTTGTTCGCCTGGACCTGTCTCCCCCCCCACCTCCATTTATAAGCATAAAAAACACTGTCAGCCACCCCTCCTTCCCACCTTTTTGTTACATTAGTGTAAAAAATGTAAAACAAAAAAAATTTATGAAATAACTGTGGTGTGTGAAAGATAGAAGAAAAACTGATTCCATGTGTGTTTGGGAGTTGCTTGGGGTTGGGGGTCGGGGTCCGGACAGGGCAGCTCTGGAGGAGGGAGAGCCGGCCCTCAGCGACGCCCTGCCCTGCGCAGACCAGACCCGCCCGGCCCTGCGCAGCCGCAGCCCACAGGGAGGGGCGGCGTCCTGCTCTTCTGGCCAGGTGCTTTTCTGTCAATTTTTATGGAATGCAAAAGGAGTTTTTGTTTTATTTTGTTTTTTTGTAAAGCTTAAAAAAAATAAATCTACATCTTATACTTGAGCCTCCATACTTTAAAAAAATGAAAAGAACAAAAAAA
>PVJA010041319.1:0-17975 GCA_004027025.1 Myocastor coypus
TTTTTAAAAATACATTATAGGGCCGGGCGTGGTGGCGCACGCCTGTAATCCTAGCACTTGGGAGGCTGAGGCAGGAGGATTGGTGCAAGTTCGAGACCAGCCTGGGCTACAAAAGTGAGCTCAGGACCAGCCTCAACTGCATAGCGAGACCCTGTCTCAAAAAGACAAAAAAAAAAAAAAAATACATTATAGGAACTAGTTCTCTGTTCAAGAAGTAGGTGGAAAAAATTTCTCCCATTGTGTAGCTTTTTACTCCGTTGGTGGTTCTTCTGCTGTGCAGACACTTCAACTGGATATGAGCCCATTTCTTGTGCAGTGGGGGTTCTTTTCAGTAAGTTCTTGCCTTTGCCTATATTTCAAGTAGAAACAAAGCTTTTTTTAAAGGAGGAGGGGGAGAAATGTGAAGGAAATTGGAAAAAAAAAAAAAAAAAGAAGAATCAAATTATATCGTGTACAGAGACTGGGTGTGGTGGCATGCACCTGTAATCCCAGCTCTTGGGAGGCCGTAAACAGGCAGATCACTAGGAGTCTGATCTAGTAGTCAGACCGTGATCACCCTGTCCCCTAGACCCTTCCCTAAAAAAAAATACAAAAAACAAAACAAAAACAAAAACCAAGTTCTATCTTGTACAGGTGAACATTCCCTAAGGTGTTTTAGATATCTTATCGTTTTGCATAGTTTCAGCGGTTGTGCGTGGGATGGGGCTGGGCAAGCACTGTCCCTCTGAGCTACGTCTTTAGCCTATGACTTAGTTCCTTGTTAAAATATGACTTACCATTTTAAAATTATATGAGAGCAGAAAAAGGGTTTTTTTTTTTTTTTAATTTGTTTACTTTACATTTTTATATTTATTTTCTGAGCCAGGCATGGTAACGCATGCCTGATAGCTCCAGAACTCAGGAGGGTTGCAAGGTCAGGCTCAGCCCAGACAGGTTAATGACTTAGCAAAACCCTGCATCAATAAGGGTAGTGGAAAGGCCCTTTATTCAATCCCAAATACTATGAAGAACTCATTCATTTTCTGAAAGAAGAAAAACCTAAAGTGGTTTGCGTGTGTGGGGGGGTGCTTTTTTATGTATTTAAAACAAAGTCTACAGTCTCACTACACAGATGGGATTCATAGTGATCCTCCTGTTTTCAGCCTCCTGAGCACTAGGATTGATGGTCCTGGGTAGGCACTTTAATCTGCTGAGTTATCTGGCCAGCTGGATAAATTGGTTTTTCAGTGAAATCAAAGATAAGGACTTCAAGATGGCACAATTGAAGACTGACATTATTAATTGAAAACTACTTAAAAATCCAAGTAACTCCATTGTAGTTGGAGCTATTCAAGCTCATCTTTAAAGATGTTTGTGCTGGTGGAACTAGGGGCGTAGAAGTGGGAGAGCCTGAGGTGGGAACAGATCTCTGCCTTTGCCTGAGGCAGTCTAGCCATCCAGCCCTGTCCTGAGTCCTTGTGCCTCATAGGGAATCTGTTCACTTTATGTTGCCTAATTTTCTTTGTAGTCTCAGTTTTTCTTTCTCTCTACAGAATAGAGAGTCTTCCAAATTGCAGAATATTGGAAAACTTCTTTTGTGTTTCCCTTTTAATTGCTAAATGTACTTATATCTTAACCATTTAACAGTTTACCCCAAGTGTCACTCAGGTAGCACAGTTATGTACTGCCTATCCTGAGCATTACTCAGGCAGGTACCATTTTTCAACTAGTCTTTTTTTTTTTTTTTTTTTTTTTCGGTGGGACCGGGGTTCAAATTCAACTAGTCAATTCTTGTATTTAATATATTTGATAAAGTTGTTCTTTTTATATTTATTGTATATAGTTATCTTACAAAAACCAAGAAGAAATGCAATTTTTTTTTGCCATCCTGTATTTAAATAGTTAATAAGTTGTTAAAACCATTCTTTAGGATGATTCTCTTTTACTTTGGTCTTTTAAAATACAGCCAGCAGAAAAGGAATCTTGTTTTATAGCTGACCCAGGCTGTCTAAAGGGTGGGTCTGGCAGAGCTGGGGATCAAACCATGGTCCCCTGTGCCCAACTGAGTTTGCCCAAGCAGGCACTTTAAGCAACTGAGCTACTCCGCAAGAGCTCCCTACAGCCAGCAAAATAGAAAGCATATAGCCCAACAATAGAAAAGCGTATAGCTAAGCTAGGCTTAGCAAATAAAGAATGTTGTTGTGTCTTATATTAGCTACAGTTGTTAAGTAGTGGGGGTTGCCAGGAAAAAGTCAGGGCAGTCACCCAGGGAGCAGCACCAGGGACCTGACAGTGTGGCTGATGCCAGATGTGGGCTGAGGCCAGGTTGCAGATTGAGGGCATGACACCAGTCCTTCCCTGGCTTTTTTTTTTATTTATATTATGGCTGGCTCAGCCTGCCTTGGGGGTGGGGCTGGCACAGCATGTGGTATTAGGGATCGAACCTCGTTCCCTGCGGTTGCCTAAGCTTGCCTAAGCAGTTGCTTTAGACCACTGAGCTATGTTGCTAGCCCCCTTCCCTAGCTTTTTTTTTTTTTTTTCCTGTGGGACAGGGTTCAAACTCACGACCTTGCACTTGCCCAGCAGGCACTTGTGCCTCGGAGCTATCTCCCCAGCCCCTTCCCTAGCTTTTAAGTGTCATAAAAAGCAGCAGCTCATTTCAGGATAGCAATCTCCTTTTTTTTTTGTCTTTTTGAGACAGGTTCTTGCTATGCAGTTCAGGTTGGCCTTCAGCTCACTTTTGTAGCCCAGGCTGGTCTCTAACTTGCACCGACCCTCCTGCCTCAGCCTCCCAAGTGCTGGGATTTCAGGCATGCGCCACCACACCTGGCCCTAGAGATCTCCTAATGCACTGTCCAGTGCGCTTTCCAACAGCTTCCAGGTCCTGGACATTCAGAACTCCAGTGTAAGGACTGAAATGGAGCCAATAAAAATGCTTTATTATTTGCAAAGGTACAGCAAGACATAGATGTCTTTCCCACTAAGATGCTGCAGATTACATGTGCTGACATATGTTTGAGATCCCTGTTACTCAGGAAGCTGAGGCAGGGGGATCACTAGGCCAGCCTAAACAATGTAGCAAGGCCCCAAGTTAAAATGAAGGGTAGAGGGAGGTTTAGGGTTGTAACGCAGTGATAGAGCACTTGCCTAGCATAATTAATACCCTGGGTTCAATCACCCTATTTACCATTAGAAAATATATGCTGCAGAGAAAAAGTGCACATTTCATGTCTGAGTACCCTATTGAGAAAAGCTTTACGCAGCAGGCATTTCTTGGAGTACCAGGCTGGGATATAGTTGCCTGGAGGCTTAATACTTGAGTCTGCCCTTCAGGGTGGGGAACTTTTTTTTTTTTTTTGTACTGGAATTGAGCTCAGGATCTTGTACCTGCCAAGCAGGCTCTTATGCTGCTACACTATGCCAGGGGCACTTTAGAAGAACAATGGCAACAAGATGCATGGAAAGGTTAGTGATTTAGAAGGACAATTTTAATCGCTCTTTTCTGCTTGTGTTCCTTTAGGCACTACCATCATGTGTGTCTCAGCAGTGGCCAGCAGCCTTCCAAACACTGGCCCGTGGCTTTCACTTCACTGTTCATGGGAATAAGAGGGCGTCTGCTAAAGTTTCAGATGCAGTAAGTTCATGGCTCTTTGCTCTATCATGAGCAGCTTTCTTGACTTAGATGGGTAATAATCTATTCCAGTTTACTTTATTTATTTATTTATTTTTATTTTTATTTATTTTTTGGCAGAACCAGGGATTGAACTCAGGCCTTTGAGCTTGCCAGGGAAGCACTTATTCCACTGAGCTATCTCCCCAGCCCCTAGTTTACTTTATTTATTTATTTATTTATTTTTGGATTTGTTTTTTGTTTCTGTTTTGGTCTTTTTGAGACAGGGTCTCACTATGCAGTTCAGGCTGGCGTTTAGCTCACTTTGTAGCCTCGCTGGTCTTGAACGTGGAATAGCCCTCCTGCCTCAACCTCCATCAGCCTCCCAGAGTTGGGATTACAGGTGTGTGTTACCATGCCCAGCTTAATGTATTTAAAATATTGCACACATCTAAAGAAAATCCCCGTGGGCATTCATTGCATGCTTAAATTATATTGCAATGATACTTAGTTGGGCACAGTGGTGGTGGTGGTGGGGTACTCATCTGTAAATCCTAGCATGCAGGAGGCTGAGATGAGAGGATGGCTGTAAGTTTCAGACCAGTCTGTTTTGAGACTAGTCTGAACTACTTAGAACCTGTTTCAAAAAAACTGTAGTACAAATACAAACAAAGATATTGGCTTTTTTTTTTTTTTTTCTTATAGCTCTTAATCTAAGTCTATATTTTAAATCAAGTAAATAAAAAGGAACAGTATTCACTATGATGGCTGATGGGATCTTTATTTTGAATAAGACTAGCTGGGAACAGTGGCACATGCTTGTAATCTCAGCACTCACGAGGCTGAGGTAGGAGAATTGTTGTAAATTTAAGGCCAGCCTGAATTACATAGTGAGACCATCTCAAAAAGAAAGAAAAATAATGAATAAGATTATATAGCCACCTAAGTGTAAGTTTTCCTGTTGTGGGCATGTTTTGTTCTGTGTTTTACAAAAAAGACTTGCTTAGAAGTTCTTATTTCATAAACGCACTAGTTCCTAGATACTTCCTGATACCTTCTTAGTCATAAATCAGGTCCTTAGAGGATGTTCCTGATGGAGGTTTGTGGCCTACAGCCAGGCAAATTATATATTATGTGCTTATCTAAACAAAAGCAGCTTTGTACCATTTCCACAAGAAACCTAGTTAGCTTTTTTTTTTTTTTTTTTGTCTTTTTGAGACAAGGTCTCACTATGCAGTTCAGGCTGGCCTTGCTCACTTTTGTAGCCCAGGCTGGTCTCAAACTCACACCGATCCTCCTGCCTCAGCCTCCCCAGTGCTGGGATTACAGGCGTGCGCCACCACGCCCGGCTCCTAGTTAGCTTTGATACATTTTAAGTTTATACTTGTTTAAGCATATTTGTATATGGTTAGGGATATAGAAAGAAAAGATGATACCTGGAAAGAGAAAACATATTTAGAGCAGGAGTATTGATCATATCACTGTTTTCTTCTGCTTTGATTGGCAGAATTGGTAGGTGGCAGTCTTGAGCATTGGTTCACAAAGTCCAATTCTTCATCCCTTTTCCCCCTGAGGCTAATACCCTGTATCTGTTCAGCCCTGGGGCAGGATGCCAACCCTCTGCATAGCACTTGCTCTTTCCTTTTGGATGTTGACCTCATTTTCTTTAGGCTGATATGCAGTGGCTACACCCTTAACTTTTGGCACAGTTGATTTAAAAAAAATTTTTTTTTAATTTTAGGGAAGGGTCTACAGAGTATTCAGGGTCTCAGTACTAGACTGGACTCATAGTGCTCTGCCTGTATACAGCCTCCCAAGAGCTGGAATTAGAGGCAAGTGTTACCATGCCCAGTCTCAATTGCTGGCTCAGTGCACCCCACCTGGGGCCAGCACCTGGGCCAGCACACAGGCCTAGGGATTGAATCTTCGGCCCCTGTGCCTGCTTGTAGGTGGTTTTTTTTTTGTCTTTTTGAGACAGGGTCTCGCTATGCAGTTGAGGCTGGCCTTGAGCTCACTTTTGTAGCCCAGGCTGGTCTGGAACTCGCACCAATCCTCCTGCCTCAGCCTCCCAAGTGCTGGGATTACAGGTGTGAGCCACCTCGCCCGGCTTGTAGGTGGTTTTATCTGCTGAGCTATTTGGCTGGCCCAGTTTGGCACAGTTGAATGTATGATAAAGAGCTAAATTTTCTTTTCCAGATTTCAACTCAGTATCCAGTGGTGGACCATGAATTTGATGCAGTCGTGGTAGGTGCTGGAGGGGCAGGCTTGAGAGCTGCATTTGGCCTTTCCGAGGCAGGCTTTAATACTGCATGTGTTACGAAGCTCTTTCCTACCCGGTCACACACTGTTGCAGCACAGGTAAGATAAAGCGTTGATGTCTCCAGATCCTACACAGTAAATAAACCTCCCTCTGCCCCACTGGACAGCAGCCACCTTGGTCAGCACCCATTTAGTTACTCTTACTTCAGGGTTGCTTCCTGGAGTCTTTTCCTTGGGAATCTTGCGGGGCTGGAGCATTGGACCATCCCTCCTGCTAAGGTTCTCCCCTTTCCTTCCCAACACTTACTACCTGGTTTGAAATGTGCTTGTAGAAGATGGACCTTTTCTGTTGGTCACCTTTTTGTGACAAAACAGCTGAAATAATGACTCAGTGGAGGAGAATTTTATTTTGGCTGATGGTTTCAAAGGTTTTAGCCCATGATCACTGGTCCTGTTGTTTTGGGTCTGTGGTGGCACAGAACATCATGATAGAGTGTATGATGGAGAAGACTTGTCTACCTCAGCAGCTGGGGAGAGAGAGGCAGAAGACAGACTAGGTGCTTTTCTTCTCGAAGAACACATTCTTAGTTGCCTAACCTTCAACAGCGCCCCCTCCTAATGGTCTCAGTACCTCCCAGTAGCACTGTGGGCTGGAGACCACCTTTAATATGGCCTTTGGGGGCTACCTAAGATCTATAGCACTTGTTTGGTATGGATGGCTCTGAATTTTGATGACATGGACATGGAGGGTAGAAAAACAGTTATGATATAGAGAAAATATAAATAAGCTGAAAATCTATACTGGTTATGTGATTTTCTTTTATTTATTTATTTATTTATTTATTTATGTCTTTTTGAGGCAGGGTCTTGATACGAAGCTCAGGCTGGCCTTGAGCTCACTTTTGTAGTCCAGGCTGGTCTCGAACTTGCACCAATCCTCCTGCCTCAGCCTCCCAAGTGCAGGAATTACAGGCGTGCACCACCACACTCAGCAATTTTCTTTTATTCTTGACTTGCTGTTGATAACACCGACCATGTGTACAGGTAGCATTCCAAAGTCATATTTGACTCTTCTGGTATCTGGACTGTTTTCTCACAGAGAATACAGGATATACAGTGGCTGTCAGGAGCCAGGAAAAGCACTACTTAACCTCAAGAACACTTCCAGCACAGGCTTCAGGCGCTTCACTACACAGATAACTTATTTTAAAGCTGTGTAAGCAAAAGAATGAAGACACCTTTGAAGTAATCACAGTCTGCAAGGATACGTAGCTATTAATAGTTAATTCTAACCCCATGTGTTAAGGCAACTAACTCATGAGTCTAGCAGTCTCAAACTGGTTTCCTGATTGATTATCACTATGCCTCAGTGTCTTTTGTCAAGTATGATACTTTTTACCTCTTGGTTAGGATCATCAGTAGCACAGAGTGCCAGCTCTTGCAAAGGGAAGAGTAAAATTAGGTGGGGTTCTTGGGAGATTCTAGAGAGAACTATGAACTCAGACCGATCTGTACCTTGGTTTTCATGGTGGTAACAGTTACATAGCAGCTAACACTGGTTGTGTACATGCCATGCTATACATTTTTAAATTTCAGCTAGCTCTGTATTTTGCTATTGTGGAACTGAACACTGTTTTATCAGGATCATGTTGCGTTTACAATTAGAGGGGGAGGATGGAAAGAAAGTTAGCTTGTGTTTGTTGTCATAGGAGTTTTGCTCTGTGCTGTTGGCATCCTAACTGAAAAGTGAAAGGTATCATAACTAAGGACACTGAGGCATAGTGATATTAAGGAGTCCAGCTTGCGTCTGCTTGACTGAAAAGTTGTAATTGAACAGATGGAAAGATAGAAAGCATAAGATTAAGTTCTACATTACTTTTTTTGTTGTTGTAACAAAATATCCAAAGCCAGTACTATATAAAAAAAAAAGGTTTGTGAAGCTCAAAGTTCTGGAGGCTGAAAGGCTAATATTAGGCATGCATTTGGGTGTCTAGTGAGGGTCCCTTATGCTCTTCTATGACTGATATTCTAGCAAAAACTACCCAGAGTCCCATGAGAAACACTTCTGTCCCTTCCAAGGGGACAAGAGGTCCCTACACCTCTTAGCATCATCACACTGGGAAAGTGCACATCCCACACATGAACTTTTAAAGGACACACTCAGATCTTATCAACGTGCTGTTAAGAAAAAGATTAAAGAGTACGGATCATTGGTTCCTTAAAGGTAAGACAAGGTACTATATGTCCACATACAGCCAAGTAAGGTGCGGGATGTGTATCATGCGTGCGCACAATTGCTATCAGAAACATTTTGTTGTAAAATTAACTGGTAAGTTTGTTGGGTGTGTTTCTGTGCCCTCTTCCTCAGGCCTCTTAAAGACCCTTAGAAAGTCTGTGTCATCTCTGTTTCAGAGGGAGATTAAATAGGCTAATCAGAGGAAGAGTTGTAGTGTGAGTCCTGTCAACACTGCATAGGGACCAGAATCAGTGTCTGGGGAGGTGAGAGCTAGAAGATGCAAATGGAGCTCCAGTTACGGCTTACAAGGAATGTATTTCCAGGGAGGAATCAATGCTGCCCTGGGGAACATGGAAGAAGACAACTGGAGGTGGCACTTCTATGACACCGTGAAGGGCTCTGACTGGCTTGGGGACCAGGATGCTATCCACTACATGACAGAGCAGGCCCCTGCCTCTGTAATTGAGGTAACGTACCAGAAGCTGTTGGATCTTCTCAGCCACAGTTTGTTTGTAATACAAAAGAAGTCCTAGAAAGAGATCAAAAGGAGGCTGAGTGTGTTCTCTAGTACTTACTATAAAGAAAAAATAGAAGGTAGTGAGCTGAAAAGTGGTAATGAGCTGAGCTAACAAGGAAAAGTTTCCATATAAGTGTTGACTTTACCAAACGAGAAAACTTTTTCTGAAGTACTGATTTTTTTCAGAGTATGTTAGTTTCTGTTCTGTAGCTTGGTGTTGAAGTTATTTAGGAAAAAATCAATCCTAAATATCTTGACTTCTTTACAGTAACAGGCTTTTTGCTTGTTTTACAGCTAGAAAATTATGGCATGCCATTTAGCAGAACTGAAGATGGGAGAATTTACCAGCGCGCATTTGGTGGGCAGAGCCTCAAGTTTGGGAAAGGTGGGCAGGCTCACCGGTGCTGCTGTGTGGCTGATCGGACTGGCCACTCACTCCTGCACACCTTGTATGGCAGGGTAAGGTGCCTGTATCTGGAACATAGTGGGCATGGTCTTGTCAGTCGAGGCCTATGGTGACCATGGGAGTGGCTGAGTGGAGAACAGGGGTCAGCCCAGGTGTTGCTTAAAAAGCAATAGAGCATAACTGTAGGACATAATAGTTGTTAATATGAAATTACTGACCACGCTGTGAAAAACTTGATGTTGTTTCCTTTGCCTGTTTTGGAAAATTGACTCTAATTGTTGCATACCAGGTTGGATGTTTTGATCATTGCACTCCAAGTATGGTAACAGCAGATATGCTTAGGTTCTTCGCCATTTCTGAGCTCCTAGACTGACTCATTTGTTTTAATAATTCGCTTTAAAACTGAAGGTTGACTTGAGGGAGAGCAGTTAACAGACCCATTTTAGTATATCCAGATCATCAACATTCTTAATTTATTGTTTTCAGATGGATGGGGTAAGTTTTAGGACATGAGTGGCTTCCCAGTGGTTGAATACATTGACATTGTGGCGAGACCAGCCTGTCCTGGTGTTGTCATGTGGGGGCTGGCCACTTGCATTCATTCAGGGACCATTAGGCCAGCACAAGGGGTGCTACCCAGTGTTGACTGTCATGAGCTTGGAATTGCGGTTATTTGAACCGTCCCATTGGGCAGGCACTTGTCCTATATGGCATTGTAGTTGTGGCTGGTGTGACTAAGAAGCTGAGATGAAAGTTTTCTTTTCATTAACAAAGTAGCCACATGTAGCAAGTAACTGGTCTGTGTCTTGACCCTGGCCTCACCCTGGTACCAGATCCTGAGGGCATGTGGTGCTGTATACAGCCACAGGAGAAGTGGAATGGCTCTGAAGGTGGTATGGCAGTGAGGCATGTGTTTCCAGCAAGAGCAGTTCAGAGCTTGCTGTCAGCTGTTTGCACTGTTCATACATTCGTATGCAGTGCTAGAAGCTGGATACCTTTTCGTGCTTTTACAGCATCTTAGGCACTGATTGTGGTGTGAAGTGCAGCTTGCGACTTTCAGCCACAGATCTCCTTAGGTTTGCCTCATTGGTTAGCAACAGGCTTAAGTTCTTTAATGTTTTCACATGGTTTAACCACATTTTAAGTGTTTGCTAATTTAGTACTTACCCTAAATTCAATTTAAAAGATGCGATCTTTTTTCTTAGTCTCTGCGATATGATACCAGCTATTTTGTAGAGTATTTTGCCTTGGATCTCTTGATGGAAAATGGGGAGTGCCGTGGTGTGATTGCGCTATGCATAGAAGATGGGTCCATACATCGCCTAAGAGCAAAGAACACTGTTATTGCGACTGGGTATGAATCTGCTTCTTATGTTATCTCAATTCTTTATTTAAAAGTTGAATTTGAGGGTATCTTTAATAAAAATGCAGGCATTGGGGCCCGGCAGGATGGCTCAGTGGTCTAAAGTGCCTGCTTAGGAAAGCTTAGGCAGCTGTAGGGACCGTAGTTCGATCCTTGGCACCACATGCTGCGCCAGCCCAGCCATCAGGGCAGGCTGAGCGGGCCATAAAAATAAATAAATAAACAAAACAAAAGTTCTGAAATGAAAAAAAGCGCGGGCATTATAGAATAATGGCTCACACATAGGTCTTGGTAGAACCTTGTGAGGGAAGTGAGCTTCTCAGGCGTTGGCATCTCATCTTGTGGAAGGTGGCTGAAACATAGTGCATCCCTCAGTTATAGCCAAGGCTCAGGTGCAACAGAAGGGAACTGAATCTGGTAAAGAGCCTGGGGAGTCACAGGATGTGTTCTGGTGTCAACTTCGTGGCTTTTATTACTACTGTGGATACTGGCCTTTATAATAAAGTTATCCTATAAGTGGGCTTTAATTTATACACTGATTTTTTTTTTTTTTTTTAATCTTTTTGAGACAGGGTCTCACTATGCAGTTCAGGCTGGCCTTGAGCTCACTTTTATAGCGCAGGCTGGTCTTGAACTCACATTGATCCTCTTGCCTCAACCTCCCAAGTGCTGGGGTTACAGGCATGCTCTGCTCTATAACTTATTTTTACTGCTTATTTTTATTTATTTATTTATTTATTTTTTAAATTTTTGAGACAGGGTCTCACTGTGCAGTTCAGGCTGGCCTTGAGCTCACTTTTGTAGCCCAGGCTGGTCTCGAACTCACAACGATCCTCCTGCCTCAGCCTCCCGAGTGCTGGGATTACAGGCATGAGCCACCACGCCCGGCTCTTTACTGTTTATTAATGTATGTTTTTGTGGGACTGGGGTTCAAACTCAAGACCTTGCACTTGCCAGGCAGGCACTTGTGCCATGGAGCTATCTCCCCAGCCTTTACTGTTTAAAAATTTAAAAAAATTTTTTTAATTAAATTTCTATATAGCAAAGGGAGCAATCAGCAAAATGAAAAGGCAGCCAACAGATTAGGAAGTTAAAATATAAACCATATGTCTAAAAAGAGGTTAATGGTCAAAACATACAATGAATTCATACAAATAAATAGCAGAATACCTAGATAACCTAAAAAATGGTCATAGAGTCTGAATAGACATAAGACATGTGCGTCACCCACAGGTTTATGAGGAATTCCTCAACATCTTAATGAGAATTCAAATCAAAACACAGGGGAGCCAGTCGTGGAGCACGTCTGTAATCACAGCACTTGGAAGGCTGAGTCAGGAGGATCAGTGCGAGTTTGAGACCAGCTTGGGCTGCAGAAGTGAGCCCAAGGCCAACCTGAACAGCATAATGAAACCCTGTCTCAAAAAGATTAAAAAAAAAAAAAAAACACAAAGAGATAATACTTTTCACCTTTAAGATGAAAATACATGAGGTAATGATGTTGATGAGGATATAAAGAAAATGGCCTGGGCAATAGCTCACCAGCATAAGCACCTGCCTGGCAAGCATAGGCAGGGTCCTGAGTTCAATCCCTGGTACCAAAAAGAGAAAAGAAAGGAAAAGGGAGCTTTTGTAGTCATGGTTGGCGTGTACATTGTAGTGTGGAATTTTCTCAGATAAAAGTGGAATTGCCGTATGACCAGCAATCTCACCCCTGAGTACATGTGTATCCAAAGTCAGTGAAGCCACCACATCCTGGAGATCCTCATGCCTATGCTCATAGTATTATTGTCATCTAGACAAGCAGTCAGACTGTTTATTTATTTTTTTTAGAATTTTTTATTTTATTATTATTTTTTTCTTATTTCAGAACCCTTGTTTGCTTATTCACTCATTTTCATGGCCGGCTCAGCCCGCCTGGAGGGCAGGGCTGGCGCAGCATGTGGTGCCGGGGATCGAACCGCGGTCCCTGAAGCCGCCCAAGCTTCTCCAAACAGGCGCTTTAGACCACTGAGCCATCCTGCCAGGCCCCCAGACTGTTTATTGATGGATAAAGTAAATGTGGTATATGTAGGTATGAGAATATTGTTCAGCCACAGGGGAAAAGGAAATCCTGTTATTTGAAACAATGTAGGTTTACCAGGAAGACATTGTGCTAAGTGAAATAGTCAGGCACAAAAAAACAAATAGTACATGATCTTACTTGTATATAAAATCAAGAAATGACAAACTCACAAATGGTAAAATGTTGGTTGTCAGAAGCTAGAGGCTATGGGGAACTAGCTAGAGGTCCAGATATGAGTTCTAAGATGAATTCGTTTCAAGACTTAAATGTGCACAGCATTCTGGTTATGCTAATAAGACTATACATACGACTGAAATTTACCGAGGCTTAAGAGTCCACACCACATAAAGATGATAATTGTGTGGGATGATAGACGTTCCCTGCCTTAATTGTGGCATCACTTCACAGTGTATGCATTTGGATCATCATGTTGGACACTTACTACTCTCATTGCTGAGATGAAAAACTCAACACCCGAAGTTAGAGGAAGGGTTTATTTCAGTTCATAATTTGTAGATGTTTTAGTCCATAATTGGCTGGCTCCAAGGCAGGGTGCCATGGCAGAGGGGTATCAGAGAGGTGAACCAGTTCATGGCACGTGGAAGGCAGCAAAGCAACATGCAGCAACTATATATATATGACCCTCTTTCTGCCCCTTACATCCTGTCCAGGCTACCCACCTTAAGGTAGGTGGCACTCACACCCAGAGTAGAGCAGTGGTAAGGCTGCCGTCACACCATGAGTCAGTGCCAGCTTCACGTGCTTTCTCCCAGCGTCACATACTCTAGAACTAATTCTAAACAGCCCCATTATGATTGCAAAGGGCACTGGGGAACATCTAGACACAAGCCATAACAGATACCTTACACACACAAACATTTTTTTTATCAAATCATACTTCAGCACAGTGGAGGGTGGTGGAAAATAAGAAAAATGTCCAAAACTATAAACACTTCAAACTTTTCATTATAGAAATAAAATACTTCCCAGAAAAGTCATTTAAATGGCACAAGCAGTGTCAACAGGCATGACCTCCCGCATTGTGTGTGGTATATGCACAGGTGTGTGCGTAGAGGGGGTGTAGGCAGATAGCTGTGGCTGCTGTGTAGGTTCTGGGGTCCCCCAGGTTGGGAAGTTCTAGCATTTGCTGCTGTGTGTAGTCACTGCACTCTTGTCACTTCCAGAGGCTATGGGCGGACCTACTTCAGCTGTACCTCTGCCCACACCAGCACCGGTGATGGCACGGCCATGGTGACAAGAGCTGGCCTTCCCTGCCAGGACTTGGAGTTTGTGCAGTTTCACCCTACAGGTAGAACATGGTTCTGCGCCTGGCATTGGGCTCCTTGGTGTATTGTAAGCATGTGGTGCGTTTCTCCTTGATTTTATTAGCCCCCCGCCCCCACTAAGACATGTGAAGTTAGGTTGCAGCTGTGACAGATGGCAGAGGGAGCATGTATGTCATGGGGGAGGTGAGGTTTTTCTTGGGCCATCACACAGTTGAAGATATGGAATCAGAAGTTTTAACACAGACTGACCATTGCAGTCCTGAATTAGGGGGTGTTCTCCTGCAGTTAGTATGCAGATGGTAGGCTGAGGTGACAGTCCTGCACTCCTTGGGCTGCTGCTCTGACCTAAGGGGGCCCAACAGGTAGTGCTGAAGAACTAAACCATTTGTCTTTGCTCTGAGGGTTCCCTTCTGATCCCTGGCCAGGGTGAAGCATATCTGTTAGGGTTGTTTTAGTATTATTATCAGCCAGTAAACTGTCCCTGAGAGCTGTTGGGAGAGTTCCATTTCTTAGCTTCTTTCACATTTGAGAAAAAAGCCACCCAGAAATGCCACAGAAGCTAGGGAAAAAGAATTATAGGTAAATGACAGTCAGCATCCTTGTTTATTTATTTATTTATTTATTTATTTATTTGTCTTTTTGAGACAGGGTCTTGCTGTGCAGTTCAGGCTGGCTTTGAGCTCACTTTTGTAGCCCAGGCTGGTCTTGAACTTGCACCAATTCTCCTGCCTCAGCCTCCCAAGTGCTGAGATTACAGGCATGTGCCACCACGCCCGGACTTCAAAATTTTAACTTGAATTGTATGCATTTATTTATTTACTTATTGGTATCTGTTGTTAAAATTTGAGACTTGATATTGCACATTTTTTATTGATACACAAACATTCAGTCATGGTCAAAAATATCGGCCACACTGTGCTTACCAGGATTGAATTTGGGCTCTTATCTCTGAGGATGGGGGTGGTATTACCAGTTCCTTTATAGAACATAGTGAGCTAAAGCTTGTGCAGCAACTAGTCACCAGTAAGAGCAATATAAGTGGCCAGTAGTAATTTCTGTCCTTGTTACTATTTGAGTGTCATAGGTAGGAATTATCCAAGCTGGTTGTTAGTTACCACGTTCATGGTACAAAATTACGTTCAAATATTAAAGTCAAGATGTTTAGCATACATGGAGTTCAGTCACTGGTGACACTAATCTTTCTGGGCCTGTTTTATGCACTCAGCTTCTTCCATGCTTGTTACGAACACTTACACCACTTGACTTTTCTCTGTTGATGTTTTTGAAGTATGTCGATTGTCTTTGTCTTGAAAAAGAATTAGGTGTCTGAAATATGTGCCTAGCCATCATGCACTTACAGATGTTTGGTGACTTGGGCTTTTTGCAGGCATATATGGTGCTGGCTGTCTCATCACAGAGGGATGCCGTGGAGAAGGAGGCATTCTCATTAACAGTGAAGGCGAGAGGTTTATGGAGAGATATGCACCTGTCGCAAAGGATCTGGCATCTCGAGATGTGGTGTCTCGGTCCATGACTCTGGAGATCCGTGAAGGAAGGTATGTGGTTCACTTCCAGATGTGTGAGCGTGTGCCAGTGGGTACATGTATCACACAGGTGCACACGAATAGTACTTGGACTCACTGCCTCTCACTTCTTCTTTGCTGCCTCTTGGTCACGTGTACATCTGGGTTGAGGGTTATGCATCTTTTCAGTTTGAGCATCCCATTTGCACACCTGCCCACAAGGAAAAAAATGTCCTGTTATGTTCTCACTATTGTCCATGAGTTTTATTGTTTGCTTATTTATTTATTTATTACTATAGTTTGGGGATTTTAGCCAGTTAAGAATAAGTCTTTCTCATCTCATGTCTGCAGGAGAGGCATGTGAAAGGTACTCTGTGGGAGAGAGAGAGGCAGTACCCCGAAGTTAGTACGTGAACCTTAAAAGCCATGTTTCGGTCCTCATGTCACAGATGTTCACTGCCTTTGACATAAGGCATTACCTGTGTCTTAGGGAGAATTCCATGCTCCAAGTGGCTCTGAGTGAGACTGCTTCAGTTTGCCAAGTGCTGAGGACACAGTTACACACTGCTATGCTCAGCCCTCAGCCTGCTCTTCAGTCAGTGCACACAAGTGACACGTTTTGCTCTGCTGGCGTAGCCTTGGTACATTCTGTCTTTATATAAAAATAAAGAGTTGAATACCTTTTAGGGGTACTTGACACAGGATTATTCACTCATTTTTTTTTTTATGGCCGGCTCAGCCCGCCCCAAAGGCAGGGCTGGTGCAGCATGTGGTGCCAGGGATCAAACCGCAGTCCCTGAAGCCGCCCAAGCTTTCCCAAGCAGGCGCTTTAGACCACTGAGCCATCCTGCCAGGCCCCTTGACACAGGATTTACCAAAGAAATTATAGCAAATTTTGGTCCTCAAACTGGAGTAAGAACTTCATAACTACAGAGTTTCTCTTATTCTTGGCACACAGTAGATGCTTACAGAATACTTGATGCAAGAGCAGCCATAGTAGGAAAACTTTCTTCAGTAACGAGAAATGTTGCATTCGTGTGCTTCCATGACGAGCATTTGCTCCGGTTGCTGTCCTTTGCCTCATATTAAAATGTTCTGTTTTGCCAGAGGCTGCGGCCCCGAGAAAGATCATGTCTACCTGCAACTACACCATCTGCCCCCTGAGCAGCTGGCCACACGCTTGCCTGGCATCTCAGAGACGGCCATGATCTTTGCTGGTGTGGATGTTACCAAGGAGCCGATCCCAGTTCTCCCCACCGTCCATTACAACATGGGTGGGATTCCTACCAACTACAAGGGGCAGGTGAAGAAAACAGGTGTACCTCTCTGCTACCCTTAGATCTCAGAAACAAAGATGAAAGTATGTCGTGTTACTTTGTAGTTCGCGCATGCTGTATGTGCTGTTTCTGCAGGGCAGGCAGAACTTCAGTTAGGTTGCAAAGTTTGCATTCACTTGGTAATAACGATTCATTATCAATTATATGTTAATTCCACCATAGATCTAATATGGATTTTTTTTTTTTATTATTCCCTGAATGCTACTGTTATGATCTTTACAATTGGTATGTAGAGTGTTGTCACCTGGCTCCTCCACTTTGATCTTCTGATCAGGGTTGGGAGGAGGAAGAGAAGGAGGAGGAGGAGGATTTTTAAATGGAAGAGCAGAATGTTTATTGGGGGAAATGAAGTTTCTGTTTGAGAGCACAGAAGAGAGGCCCAAGTGGGTTGTCCCTGAGGGATGGGAGGATTATTACTCTCCCTTCACAGATCAGCAGTGAGTGGAAGGCTCTGAAATATCCATCTGCCTTCCCATTGATAGCTTTTTGTCAGCCATACCCGCTTGTTCAGGGCCAAGACCACCCATTGGGGACTTAAGGGGAGGTTCTAAGGTTCATTGGACCTTAGGGGGAAGCCACAGGTACTGACACAGGGTCCTTTGCCTTACTCCTCATGGTGGTGAGTATTCAGGGAAATAGAGGAACTGGAGATATACCAGAGGGGTCCTTCTGAGACCGTAGGTATGATCTTCCCTACCTTAAGCTCAGAAGCCCATTCTGGGGTGAAGGGCCGTGTGTCACCCCTTATACTTTACTGTCTGATCTGAAATCTTTCCTGAAGGTGCTGAAGCATGTGAATGGGCAAGACCAGGTCGTGCCTGGCCTCTATGCCTGTGGGGAGGCTGCTTGTGCCTCAGTGCATGGTGCCAACAGACTTGGGGCGAACTCCCTTCTGGACCTGGTGGTCTTTGGACGGGCCTGTGCCCTGAGCATCGCAGAGTTATGCAGGCCAGGTATGTGTTCTCTTCGGGCAGCCAAGCTGTTCAGGAGTCTTGATTAGTTGTTAAAAATATGCTTGGTGCACATAGAAGTCCATAGTCTAGTTTTCCTCTAGAAATAAGGAACAGAAAAGTCTAGAGATTGTGTGGGGGTGATGGCAAGACCAGACATTAGCTGGGTGAAAGTCTTGACAGTTAAGAAGGTGAAGGATTTCTTTTTGGTCAAACGTTTTTCTAGTTATTTTGTGCTTTCAAATGTTATAACTAGAAAATGGTTATTTTGAGTGAAAGTTTACTAAGTGCTGCTTTCCTGGTAGAGGGTACTTACTGGCAATGAAACATTTTACATAGTAAGAATATGTAATTTCTTGGCTCTTAGAAAAATGAGTGTTTGCAGCCGGGCGTGGTGGCGCACGCCTGTAATCCCAGCACTTGGGAGGCTGAGGCAGGAGGATC
>PVJA010041320.1:0-17979 GCA_004027025.1 Myocastor coypus
TTTTTTTTTTTTTTTTTTTTTTTTTTTTTTTTTTTTTTTTTTTTTTTTTTTTTTTTTTTTTTTTTTTTTTTCTGAATAAAAAAAGATTCTAACAAGATGCTGTGTTGTTTGAGCTTGCGTGTCGGGGTGGAGGGCAGGCACTATGACCTGCCTTTATCCTGGCCTGGAGTTGGGAGCAGGAAGGTTTACCGCCAAGTCAGTTGTGTCTGCATCTTACCTTCATGTCCAAGACTGAACCCTTTTGGACTCCCAATTTCCTGCTCTCTACATTCCCAGGTCCAGGACTAAGCCAAGGTGTGGCCTGGGTTCTTCACAGTAGTATTTCTCAGCCTAGGTCCTCAAGTATGTTGGTCAAATTGGTAGGTAATGGAATAGAGCCATTCAGACCAGAGAATAGATCCAAGCCTTTGGGTAAGGCAGTTGAGTCATCTGTAGGTGGGGCTCCCCTTCTGAGTCACAGCAAAAGCCTATTCTGTGCTGTCCCCTCTTGACTGCAGGTTTCCCAGTGCTCCCCTTTGCCACAGAAGTTTCCAATGGATGTGATGTTAACCTGTTTTTGCAAATGACCTTACCCTTTCTGAGTCCACAAAAAGTTTTATTAAGCCAAGAAATGATCACTCCTTTGCCTCTTCTCCCAACTTCAAAAGGATGGACAGGGTAACAAAGAAACCTGGGATGGACATTCTATCCCTTAACTCTGATTTGAGGAAGACCTGTGCCAACAGCTTACCAGAGGTGCAGGGTACAGAAGCCTTAAACTGGGATGGCTGGGGAAGAGGTGGAAGAGGCGGGAGAGGGTGGAGTTCCTGTTGAGGGTCTAGGAAAAATTAGAGGGGCTGACGCTAAGGAGCCAAAAGAGGTAGGGAGGGTGGGACTGGAGCCCAGCAGTGGGGTCCGTTCTGAGGCCAGATGGTCCCTTGGCTCCCCTTCCTCGTCACCTTCTTGGCCCTGTGTGTCTTCCTGGTCCCCAGGACCACGGTGAACAGGCTGCTTACAGATGGGGCAAGTCTTCCGAGTCTGAGTGAGCCAGGGGTCCACACAACGGCTGTGGTATGCTGCAGATACAGAAAAAAATGAGGTGAAGTACCTGGTACCTGTTTGGGGTGTAGGGTGCAGGCATAAGCAATGAAACCTCACCATGAGCACAGGGGAGGATCCGAAGCTTGTCCCCATCCTCATACTCATCCAGGCAGATGGCACAGACATCATATTGGTCTCCTAAGAGAAAAAGGAGTCTAATCTTAGATGAGTTACTCTGAATCATAAGAACTCAAGAGAGGCTTGTAACAGAATCTGGTCCTTCAAAAATTATTTTCCCTGATTCTACAGAGCCACAGAGGTGCTAAATCTGAGGCAGGCAGGACCAGGCCCTAAAGCAGGACAAAATGTGGAAGAACTTGGGGATGGAGGTGAGACTGAAAGGGCCAAGTAAGTTAGCAGAGGTAAGAAGGGAAGTGGGTTTGGGGGAGGGTTGAGGGTAAGAGGAGAGGAAATGGGGAGGCAGGGCTTCTGCTATAGCCTTATATGGACACTGGAGGCTTCAGGGCTCAAAAACCCAGCCCCCACCTACCTGTTTTCAGTTGCTCTCAGTCCTCACTTTTTTTTCCCCCTCTTTACTCTTTTTCACTCTTGGTGTGTGTGTGTGTGTGTGTGTGTGTTGTTTGTTTGTTTGTTTTTTTAATGGGTTTAGTACAGGGTCTCACTACATCAATTAGGACTCATAGTGACCCCTGCTTTTCAGCCTCCCAAGTGCTGGCACAGCACATGGAGGATTGAAGCCCTGTCCCTGCATCAGCTGAAGCAGGTGTTTAAATCCTCTGAGCTATCTGGCCAGCCCTTTTTAAAAATCTTTTGGAGAAAGGGTCTCACTATGCAGCTCAGGCTGGCCTTGAGCTCACTTTATAGCCCAGGCCAGTCTCAAACTCAACAACAGTCCTCCTCCCTCAGCCTCTTAAGTGCTGGGATCACAGGTGTGCACCACCACACCCAGCTTCCACTTTCTTCCTTATACCCAAAGACTACCGTTTTTCAGGACTACTTAATTGTTGCTTTCCATAGCCTGCTCTATATTCTCTCCTGTCCTTACTGCACATGTAGGTAAAAAGAGGTGGCTTCTCAGGCTAAAATCATTTCAGTGCCCTATCTTTGTAACACTTGGGGCCTAGGCTCAGAGGCCTTCAGAACCAAGTAAGCTGTGAGAAAGACGCTCCTCCCTCCTATGCCCTCACCTTTCTGATATTCATGAGTAGGAATCTGTTTCAGTTGCTCTTTGGTAAGTCGATTCCGCTGAAGCCGTTTCCGGTGCTGGATACAACGAACTATCTAGGGGAAGGGCCAGTGGATAGATCAGGTTTAGGAAAGACAACTGCACAATCAGTGATGGTGAACTTATTAGTGATGAGCACCCACAGTACAACCCAAAACCCACTTTTTTTTTTTTTTTTTTTTTTTTTTTAGCTTTTTGAGACAGGGTCTCACTGTGCAGTTCAGGCTGGCTTTGAGCTCACTTTTGTAGCCCAGGCTGGTCTCGAACTCGCAGCGATCCTCCTGCCTCAGCCTCCCAAGTGCTGGGATTATAGGCGTGAGCCACCACGCCCGGCCCAAAACCCACTTTTTAAAATCACAAAATGGCAACATTCCAATTAAACCCAAACATTAAGGAAAAAAACCTTATACATTAAGATCTGTCTTAAAAATAACACACACTCCATGGGTTCACCACCACCACCACCACTACTGATCTTGCACGTACCACACCCTCCTCCCATCTCCAGATCTCAGATTTCACATCTTATAAACTGGTTCTTCCCTTAAGGTTCCCTGAACTACCCACCATTACTGCTCCCATGGCCAAAACCAGCAGTCCTACAATCCCAGTGAAAGGAATGAGGTAATAGCCCAAGGGGAAGCTGCTGTCTGGAATCAGAAGCACCCGAGCCCTGAGGGGAGAAAAAGATCCTTCTTAAGAGTCAAGAAAGCAAAACTGCAAGGGTAACTGGGATTGAACAGGCTTCATGGGTAGAGAGAACGGGAGGAAAGTCAGCAGGCAAGGGAGGAAGGATCCAAGGCTGAGATGTTAGGGCGATGAGGACGGGGCTCCAGGTTGGCATGGAGCTGCTGAAGGAAGAATAGAGGCCACAAATCCTACCCCTTCTCGTAGACAAAGAAGGCACGCAGGTACTCCGCACTCCTCTCCCCAATGAACACAGATGGGATCCAGATCTGCTGTTGGATTTCCTCTGCAGGGATCAGGGATCAGGGCATTACACTGTGAACTCAACCCTCCATTCCTAAAATGCTCTGGGAATCCTGACATTTAGTTCGGACACACACAATTTTCTCTAAGCCTTTAGCCCTCCCACTCTTATTGGACACTGTCCAGATCATCTCTTACCACTATTCCAGACCATGTGAAGCAGTTCATTGGAATTCACATTGTGTACCACAGCTGCACCATACCCAGCCTTCTGAGCATTTAGGACCTAGGAAGACAAAGCAGGTGATAAGGAACCATCCTGGGTCTTACCTTTTAATTCTGGGTGTTCTTTTGTTCACCCTCAGCTTCCCAGTTCCCATTCCACATTCAGCAACCTTGAGGTCAAAGTTGCAGTCGAATCTCCGAAGCAGTGCAATAAAGACTGACCCATTGACCGGGGCTGGGGGTGGAGGGGCAATAGGACTGCAGGCATTTTCTGGGTAAGCCTCCACAAGGAACCCCTGGCAGACAGAAACAAACATCAGTTGGACTTGTCTACTCTAGGTTCTGCTGCTTCCCACAGGGCCTGCCAAATACACTACCCACCTCTCTGCCAGCTACACATCCTCTGTTCTCCCTTGTTCATGGGGTCTGAGTATCCCACCCACATCTGAAACCTGTATCTCCTGAAGTACAGTTACAGCAAACATTAATCACCTCTCCCTGTTCCAAATAAGCTAAGTTATACCCCATACTTCAATTCTGTCTTCCAGCATCTTGGTCGTAATCCATGTCCTATTTTGAAATTGTTTCCCATTTCTCTCATCAGTACATAGAATACACCTGCCTCCAGTTTTACAACTCCCATCTCACAACTCTGCTAGCATTATGGCCCAACTAGGTTCTGGAAGGTTTTATAATGAACTACTATACAACTGACTGCCTCATTGTCTTCTACAATAACCCTATTATAATTTGTTGCCAATCCTATATTAAACTAAAAGGCTAAAAAAGAGAATTAGTTTATCCAAAGTCATACAAACAATATCGGGCTCCACAACCTACTGAGAAGCATCACTTCATCTAGCATTTTTATTTTGGTATACTTTTAGTCTCCTTCAAGTTTGGAGATCCAGGATGAACAGTCTTCTTCTACTTCTAGGTTTGGGATTCCACATAAACATGACTTAGTCCCTAACCTATCTTTTTATACCTCTAGCTTCACTCACAGCATGATTCCTCAACTTCTGTCCAATATAGAGAGTATGGGGAAGTATAAAACTGGAAAGATCACCTGGAGACCCTCCTGGCTCAGAGTAGCCCCGAACAGAGCTGGGAGGTCTGCGAAGTCCATACTAGCATTGTGCTCTGAAGTCTGCAAAGAAAAATAGCCATGTTTTCCCCTCAGGCTTCAACTTCGGCTCCCTCCCCCATCCGCTCTCTGGACTCACCGCTCGAATGAGCCCCCGGATGGGGGTCGCTCCCCACAGGACAGTGGCCACAACCACAGGAAGTGGGAAGGCCGCAGGGTGCATGTCCGCGGGTGGGGAAACGCTGAGAAGGTTGTACCCCCGTAGCAGGAGTAAAAGCAGGGTTCTGCGCCCTCCCTGTCCTTCCTTCAGGATCCCAGGGGTCCAGTCACCCCCAGGTTTCACCTCTCAGCTACATGGGGGCGCCGGGGAATGAACCCCGACTCCGGGAGCGAGATACACAACCTGTTTGATGGAGCTGAGAGGGAGGCACTAAATGTATGCTTTTCTGGTGCAGAGAAAACGGAGAGAAGGAACAAACAGGTAATAGAAAAACTTCTGAAGGATGGGGGTGCGCAAGGAGGCGGAACTTCCGGCCAGGTGGGCTGTCTTCCTATACCCTGGAAAAGAGTTTCCGGTAAAGAAAGTCAAGCCGCTTCCAACATTGGACGGTCATATGGACTTCCGGTTCTAAAAGGCCGGTTAAAAGAAGTGTTACAGGGGGAAGGACGCCCCAAAGATGACCGCTTGTTTCCCTTTAGTACCCGGGATTCCTCCAAGAACTACCTTGTTTACAAACCTCTTCTCTTTTTGGGTGTCGTCGCCGTCCTACCTTCAAGTCTCGCGAGAGCGTTTACATTCCTTCAACTCCCCCACTTCCGACTACCCGCTACTGGAATATTGCTCTATCGCGAGAGGCCTCCAAGTCGGACTCGTCCGACTCGCTCACTCTCGCGAGACCTTAAAAAAAAAAAAAAAAAAACTTTTTCCCGCGATTACAGTTCGGTGAAAACTGCGCCTGTAACCTGGGTTCTTAAACCAGCCACACCCCTTTTCCCTAACCTTCAAGCTCCTCCTCCAGCTCCGCCTTACTCCCAGTCGCCTTTGCGCTGCGCGCCTGCGCCTGCGCCAGCTTGCAGCTGGTGCTGGACCTAAGAGCTGGAGGGGCGCGCGCGCCCTGTCGTGTTGCACGCTCAGTGTCACCTTGGGCGCGAGCGTTTCGCGCGTGCACGGGACTCGGAGCCGAGAGCCATTGAGTAGCGATGGCGGTGACGGCGAGTCCCGGGGCCGGCGGGATGGACGGGAAGCCCCGTACCTCCCCTAAATCCGTCAAGTTCCTGTTTGGGGGCCTGGCCGGGTAAGCTCAGGCCCCAGGGATGGAAAAGGAGAAGGGACGGGTGCAAGGAATTGGGCCCTGCTCTTCTGTTGGTCTCTTGAGGTGAACTGAGCCGGCATGAGGTTAGCCTGATCTTCAGATTATTGTGAGGTCCTTGATGTTTTGCCAAGATCATTTTATCCTTTACAGGGCCCCTACTAAGCTGCATGCAGGGTCATTGCTTGACGCTCATTGGGCCACCTGTGTTTCCCTGCTGGCTGCTTGGCTGTCTGCCTGACCCTATGGGGTTCTAGGTTACCAAATGGTTCCCTGCAGAACTACTTTGAGTCCAGATCCTAGATGCTCCCTTCCCGGCCACGTTGAGTTGGACTGCATGCCTGCCGTCCGTGCTCACTGCTTGACCCCCTCGGAGCTACGTGGAAGCATTTTCCTTTCATGGCTCCAACTGGATTAGAGTACTTTTCAGACATGTTGCTCTTGGTGCACCCACAGTATTATACACATGCCCTTCAGCCTCCTGACTGTTTAACTGCATGGCAGGTCTTGACCTTTGTAACTGCTGCCGGGCTCCAGGAGGCACTAGCTTATTTAGAGCACGATTCTTACTCCACTCTTGCCTTCATTCAGGATGGGAGCTACGGTGTTTGTGCAGCCCTTGGACCTGGTGAAGAACCGCATGCAGCTGAGCGGGGAGGGGGCCAAGACAAGAGAATACAAAACCAGCTTCCATGCCCTCACCAGCATCCTGAAGGCAGAAGGGCTAAGAGGCATTTATACTGGGTATTGGGCCTCAGGTTGTGGAGAGGGTGGCATTTGGAGGGACCAGACATTGGCCTGGTACACTGATCCTTTTGCTTCCCAGGCTGTCTGCTGGCCTGTTGCGGCAAGCAACCTATACTACTACTCGCCTTGGCATCTATACTGTGCTGTTTGAGCGGCTGACTGGGGCAGATGGTACACCCCCTGGCTTTCTGCTAAAGGCCTTGATTGGCATGACTGCAGGTGCAACTGGTGCATTTGTGGGAACGCCCGCCGAGGTGGCTCTTATCCGAATGACTGCTGATGGCCGGTGAGTTCCAGTTCAAAGCCTAAACCCAGCCCTATTCCTGGATCCTAAGTTGAAAAACCAGGTTTTTTGTTTGTTTGCTTTTGCCCCCTCCCCACCGGATTTAGAGCAGGGCACTTACCTATTTATGCTTCTCTTTTGCTTCTGTGGACAATGTGCTTTATCCTGATCTTGGTTTATTTTTGTCTCCTCACTAGGCTTCCTGCTGACCAGCGCAGAGGGTACAAAAACGTGTTTAACGCCCTGTTTCGAATTGCCCGGGAAGAGGGAGTTCCTACACTGTGGCGGGTAAGAAAAGGGGCTGGAGATCTGCGGGATGGGGGCTGACCTCTGGTATTTTTGACACTTCCTCCACTCCCCCACCTCCAGGGCTGCATCCCTACCATGGCTCGGGCTGTCGTTGTCAATGCTGCCCAGCTCGCCTCATACTCTCAGTCTAAGCAGTTCTTACTGGATTCAGGTGAGGCTGAGAGCTAGGTACTCAGCTTCCAGTTTGGCCAGGGCCACCTCTGAGCTGACCGTTACCCCCTGCCTTAACCCCCAGGCTATTTCTCAGATAATATTCTGTGCCACTTCTGTGCCAGCATGATCAGTGGCCTTGTCACTACTGCTGCCTCCATGCCTGTGGACATTGTCAAGACCCGGTAAGTGCAAACCTGGATCTGGAGTGCACGGGGAGGTTGCTCTGCTGTCTTTTTTTTTAAAAAACATATTTATGTTATGGCCAGCTCAGCCTGCCCTGGGGGTGGGGCTGGCACAGCACATGGTGCTCGGATTGATGGAACCGCACTCCCTGCAGTTGCTTAAGCTTACTGAAGCAGGCACTTTAGACCAATGAGCTATCTTGCCAGGCCCCCTGCTGTCTCTTATGCCCCTACCTCCTCTCTTTCAGGATTCAGAACATGCGAATGATTGACGGGAAGCCAGAATACAAGAATGGGCTGGTGAGGAAGCTAGGGGGCTTGAGCTGGAGTGTTGGCTACCTTGGGAGGCAAAGGAGGGCTGCAAGGTGAAAGGGACGGGACCACAGAGCCAGGTCCCACCCCAGCACCCTGCTTGCTGTCTGCCTAGGATGTGTTGGTGAAAGTCGTCCGCTATGAGGGATTCTTCAGCCTCTGGAAGGGCTTCACACCATATTATGCCCGCTTGGGTCCCCACACGGTCCTCACCTTCATCTTCTTGGAGCAGATGAACAAGGCTTACAAGCGTCTCTTCCTCAGTGGTTGAGGTGGCAGGGTGCCTGGAGCCAGTGTGCTTGGGCTCCCAGTCACCCCTCCTACAGTCACTGCCCCCCAAGGGCCTGGACTCTGCTGCCCCAGGTTCCTCTATTTATTACCCTGCCACAGTGTGGTTTCTTCCTTTGTGGTAAAGGACTTTGGTCTGTTCTGCTCCCTGGTCCAGCTTGCCCTGCTTCTGATGCCTGATTCTTAGGACAACTCTGTCTCTCATTGTCCCCCAGGGGAACTGGGAAACTCCCTGAGGATTCTAGTGTCTTCTAGGATATTAGTTTCAGCACACAGGACAACAGAAGATGCGCCTTGTCTTTGGGGAAACCAAGGCAGAGCTGAGGGAACAGCAGAGGGCAAAAGGTATCAAGATGATCAGAGGATCCACAGTGGAAGGGGCCCTTCCTCCTCCCTCACTGAGGACTTAATAAATTGGATTGATGATGTAACGCCCAAATCTGACTAGTTGTGGGGCTCAGAGAGGGGAGGAGCCTGGGCAAAGAAGTTTATGTCTATGGAGAAAAAGAACTGGAATTTTTAAGAAAAAATATTAAAAAGCACTAGCTGGTTTTATGGAAATTATATGCAAATCAGCCATGCCTCAGCAGATGACAAGGCAAAGCAATCAAAACTTTTTTTTAAAATTATTTCTTTTCTTGTTTCAGAACCTTTGTTTGTTTATTCACTCATTTTTATGGCCTGCTCAGCCCGCCCGAGGGCAGGGCTGGCATAGCATGTGGTGCCCAGGATCGAACCGCGGTCCCTGAAGCCGCCCAAGCTTTCCTAAGCAGGCCCTTTAGACCACTGAGCCATCCTGCAGGGCCCCTGAAGTCAAAACTCTTGTGTTGCTTCAAGCCACTTGCCTAAGAATTCAAGGGACACACAAATCATGTCACATAATCCTCTGGAAAAGGTTCTGGAATCTAGTGACTACTTTTGCAACTAAAGCCAGTGTGTGTGTGTGTGTGTGAGAGAGAGAGAGAGAGAGAGAGAGAGAGAGAGAGAGAGAGAGAGAGAGGGAGAGAAAGACATTTGTGGGCTATGGACCCAAGGATGAGGGATGGAGAAGCAATATGTATGAGATAGACACTGGAGCCAGGCCCAAAAGCTTCTGGAAAGAGAGTGTATTGGCCAGAAACCTGGGCTAGCCGGAGAATGTGCCTACCACTTCTATTTTTTGCAAAGTATAATTCATAGGTCTTGCTTCAAGGAGTGTACAAACCTCTTAAGGCATGGAAAGGTCAAAGTAGGGGGAGTGCTGGGTCGTTTGAGGCCTGGGTGCTGTGTGCCAGGCCAAGGGACAGGCAGGCAGCAGGTGGGAGCTGTCTCCTTGGCAGAGCCTTGTGAACAAAAAAGGTGGAACATGCTGATGCCCCACCCACAGCTTCCCTTTAACCTTCCATTCCCACCTTCCTGGGCCACAGTGGCTATCTCCAGACACCTAAAGCCAGTACCTTGGTCTTAGGGAATTTCAGATCTAGCAGGAAGGTTACCCTGGAGCAGTTGGGAAATGGCATGTAATAGACTATTCCAGGGTAACTTAGAACACTTGGCCCAGCCTAGGAGGAGCAATGTACACACAGTGGTCAATTTGGGAAGAGGGGATGAGTGACACCAACAGCCCAGGGGAGAAACACTGCTGGGAGCAAGTGATCTGTTGGGCATTTGCAGTGGTTGTTCATTGAAGACCATGATCGTGAGAGATGAAGACTTAGTGTAAGGAAATCCTGAATTGCTAAGCTCGTTTGTCCTCTACCTGGAGAAATATTGGAAGCACAGAAAAGACCAGGTTCTCATGTTAGTAAGACCCCCTCCATGACCATCTGCAGGAGACGGTCTCAGGAATGCCCAGAAGACTTGGCTTTCATCACCATTCTCTGAAGTTACGCCTAAGATGAGACTGAGGATCTGGTAGGAGAGGAAGTTTCACCAGGATGGTTAAGTAATGGCAGAATCAGTGAAACGAGAAGAGAGTCCCATTTGTTTGCCTGCTGGCTCAAGAGCTGGAAACCTAAGACTAGTCAAACCTACCAGGATGACATATCCTGCCAAACCCCCACGTCTCCATGTTCCACTGACCTGGGCAATGAGAGGGCTTCATTACTGGGGCTGTGGTGCAGTGTCCACCTCCATTCCCAGGACTGCAGGGTGTGGGCAATAGGTCTCTGAAGTGTCGTGGCCTCCAGGGTACTTACCAGTCCATTCTGGAGCGGATGCTCATGGTGGTCTGGTGGATGGCCACCGGGTGGATGGAGCCAACCCAGGCAGGGGAAGCACTGGGCATGACTTGAGGTTTGTTGGAGCCAAAGTGAGGGCAGTTGGGACTTTGAGAATTCTTGTGACAGGTACCCCAGTAAATCTTTTCCAAAGGAAACTATGTGTAAAAGGGTTTTTTTTTTTATTGTACAAATATGATAGGATGGAAAGCTGAGAATTGCTGAGCAGTGGGGGATAATTCATATGACATCTAAACAATATATATTTTTTTCAGAATCAATACATTCTGTAAAAAATCAGTTTCCAAATTTTCCTATAAGTACAGATGCATGTGGGAGCCATGTACTAATTAGTCTTATTTGCTTTAACTCTTCCCTTCCATCTTTAAGTGAAGAACTGAAAAAAAGAAAAGAAAAAAGAAACTTCCCAAATGTGATGGCAGTAACAGGGTGGCCTGGCAAACCCCAAGCAGCACAGGAAGCTTAGCTGCACAGCCCTCCCAACTCCATGTTCGTAACTACTCTTCCCAATCTGTAGGGGTTGGCACTGTGTTCATGAAAGTGAGAAGGCTTTAGGTAAAGGAAATGTAATTAAGACCTTGTGATCCTGTATGTCTTACACCATCATCCCAGTTAGATCTCAAAAGGCAACCCATACCAATCTGTCAAGGATGCCTTGGACCTCTCACCTTCAGAGGCTGTGGCCAGAGTACCTAATACTCACTGTGCCCAGTAGATCCTGTCCACGACCCTGACTCAGGGCTGAAGGCCGCCGTCCTGCTACCAGAGGCCCCACACGGCCATTAGGCCTTATCCACAGGAAGAGGCTAGAACGGAAAGTGGGGAGTGAGCCTTGAAAGAAGAGCAGCCAAGCCCGAGGCATGGTTATTTCCCTTCCTCTCTGTACCTCCAGTTGTGTGGTGTGCATGGCTGTGGTCAGGGAAATAGGCTGTGGTTTCACATTCCAAACCCAAATTAGCAAGAGGATGAGGACCACAGAGGCAAACAGGAGCCAGAGGAGACCCAGGATGTAGAAGACAAGGGGGAGTAGACAGCAAAACTCAGGGCTGAGAAAAGGGTCACTTCTGGAGCTATCAAAATTCCCGTGAGCTACCACTGGCATCTGGAAGGAGTTGACAAATTCTGGGGTATCTGTCATGAGAGATTCTGAGAAACTATGGAATAGGGTAGTTTCTGCATTGAATGTTAGTTCTGGGGTGTTCTGAATTTTGTGCTCTGGGAAATTTAAGGTTATACGTTTTGGAGTGGTAGATTCTGGGACAGATGAGATTGAGGTGGACTCTAGGGTGGTTAAGGTTGTAAGTTCTACAACAGTTGAGGTTGTGGGTTCTGGAGTGGTCTGGGTTGTGGGAGTAGGTTCTGGAGTGATGTGTGCTACGGTGATAAGTTCTGAAGTGGTCTGTGATGTGGGGGTAGGTTTTGCTGCAGTGATAGGTTCTGAAGTGGTCTGGGTGGTGGGAGTAGGTTCTGGAGTGGTGTGTGCTGTGGTGATAGGTTCTGAAGTGGTCTGTGATGTGGGGGTAGGTTTTGGTGTGGTCTGGCTCGTTTGGGTAGGTTCTGGAGTGGTCTGGGTTGTGGGGATAGGTTCTGTTGTGTTTGAAGCTTTGATTGGTTCTGAGGTAATCAAGTTTGTAGATTCTAGAATGGTCAGGGATGTGGTGGGTTCAGTAATGAATTTAGGAGTTTGGGAGAATGTGAAAGATTCTGTGGGTATGTGGAGGACTGAGGAGGACTCTGGGATCCATGTATGTTGCTGTGTAGTCTGTTTCCTAGTGGATTCTTGTGTCATTTGCTTGTCTAGAGGAGAAATAGATTCTGAATGGGGCATGCTCCAGTGGGTTGGATGGACTTTGGGGTTGGTAGCAAACATGACCACAGTCTTTCTGGAAGGCACATCAATCTCATCAACTGTGTCATAGTC
This sequence comes from Myocastor coypus, assembly GCA_004027025.1. Taxonomy (NCBI): domain Eukaryota; kingdom Metazoa; phylum Chordata; class Mammalia; order Rodentia; family Myocastoridae; genus Myocastor; species Myocastor coypus. The sequence goes on from PVJA010041320.1 coordinate 12,233, forward strand.
ATCATAGAGTGTGTCATCGCTATCCCCAAGGAGGGGGCATTCCTTGCCTGGGTATGTGTAGACAGGTATGTTGCCCAAATTGGCACATTGCACACTAGATACATTGGGGGTCATACCCTTGTCATCTTCACCCTCCTTCCATAAGTAGACATTATTGGAATTGCCCTGCAGCCAGCGACTGAAATAGAGGATCTCACAATCACAGTGCCAGGGGTTGCTATGGAGAAAAACAAAAGGCAGAAAGAGGTCCCCAAAGAAACCCCTTGGTATTGTCTGTAATGAGTTGTTTTGGAGGAAGAGTGTGTCAAGATCCTCCAAGTTACTCAGCAGCCCAAGAGGAACTTCAGTCAGACCGTTGTTGGCTAAATTGAGCTTCTTCAACTGGGATGTGGATGCCAGGAGCCCAGGGGGCACAGTCTTCAGCTTGTTGTCTTGTAGGTAAAGCTCATGGAGCTGGCTCAGGCCATCAAAGGCACCAGGAGCCAATGAAGTCAGCTGGTTGGATGAGACATCCAGAGTACTGAGCACAGGCAGTGCCTGCTGTAGAAAGGGCAGTTGTTTCAGCTTATTATGGGATATATCCAGGGTCTTTAAAGATGGCAAAACCGCATCTACCTGCAGGTCAGTCAGCTCAGTATAATCCAGGTGCAGCTGAGTGAGATTAGTGAAAGGCACCAGTGATGCCATGGAGAAGGTGACCAGGAGGTTCTTACCCAGGTGGAGAGTGGTTGTGTCTGCTCGTAAGCCTGCAGGCAGCCCTTTCAGGTGCATGTCCTCACAGTTCGTGATCACCCGCTTGCTCACATCGGAGACCTCAATCTCAGTCTCACAGATGGGATGTAGGTGTAAGGGGCAGGGCAGCATAAGCAGCAAGAGGAGGAGCAGCATGAGGACCTGTGGACAAGGGGATCTTGAGTGGAACCCCCACCAGCTTCTGCATGATACCACCAGCTTCTGCATAATACCCCCAGGCCTCATTCCAGTAGCACTCAGATTCTACAACCTCTGCATTTTCCTCTCCCACCCTTGTCCCCAAAGCCTAAACTACTAGCTCAAGATTCTCAGCTTATCTCTCCATCAGACCCTCTTCCCCACAGCCCCAGACCCTCTTCCTCCCCAGCCCCAAACCCACTTACAGGCAAGCGAAAAGACCTCTGAAGACCCAGAGCTTCTTCCAGGGTGGGAGTTGATCCTTCCCTTTTCTAGCTCCAGAGAGAACGAGGCCAGTGGCAGGAAAGGGATGGGAATGGGGAGGAAATGCCAGCCTGATAGGGATTCCTGTGACCTAGGGACTTGGCTCCCTCCCACAATAAGCCCTTATCACCTCCCTCCACAACTTTCCCTAACCTCTCCTTTTGACTCTGTTTTCTCCTTTCCTTCCACACTGGGGAAATCTTTTTTTTTTTTTTTGTCTTTTTGAGACAGGGTCTCAGTATGCAGTTCAGGCTGGCCTTGAGCTCACTTTTGTAGCCCAGGCTGGTCTCGAACTCACTCCGATCCTCCTGCCTCAGCCTCCCAAGTGCTGGGTTTACAGGCGTGCATCACCATGCCCGGCCGAATCATACAACTGTTTTTTGTTTTTGTTTTGTCTTTTTGAGACAGGGTCTCCTTATGTAGTTCAGACTTGCCTTGAGCTCACTTTTGCAGCCCAGGCTGGTCTCAAACTCACATCAATCGTCCTGCCTCAGCCTCCCAGGTGCTGGGATTACAGGCGTGCGCCACCACACCCGGCTTCACAATGGGGAGATCTTAAGTGGACTGCAACCACCATTTTTGTCCAGCTTTTAAAAACCTATCCTAGCTGGGCATGGAGGCATAGGCCTGTGATCCTAGCACTTGGGAGGCTGAGGCAGGAGGATTGATGTGAGTTCGAGACCAGCCTGGGCTACAAAAATGAGCTCAAGGCCAGCCTGAACTGCATAGTGAAACCCTGTCTCAAAAAGACAAAAAAGAAAAAAAAAAAGACAAAATGCCATCTTCTCTCCATCACCTTGCCTGCTGCAGTAGGCTCCTCACTGGTTTCTGAACTTCCTGATTTCACTTTTCTCTACTTCCGCTTCAGTGGTCTTTATGAGCTAAAACTTCGCTCACCTTCCCCTGTCTGAACTTAGTAGTGGTCCATGGCTTTCAGGAAGAGATGTAAAGTCTGTAGCATGGTCTTCAGGATCCTGCGAGATCTGACCCTGGCCTACGTGTCTGGCCCCACCTTTTACTACAGTGCCCTTGCTAGTCTTCTGTGTGTGCTAGAGTTCCTCCTCACTCCTAGGGGCCTTCCAGCCAACTTTTGCTTACTTGGAAAGTTCTAGCTCAGAATTTCCTTCTCTGGAAAACCTACTTCAGATATGCTGCTGCATTAGAATTTGGGCCACCTCCCTTCTCCTGATGAACACAGCCTGGCTACCATCCCCAGGCCTGCACGAGCCTGCCACTCTCCACACATGCTATGACGCTTGAGTCTGATGAATTAATTCATGGACTTACCATTTAATTTCTCAGCAAAAAGCAAGAATCTGTTGTGAAATGAGGAGAAAATGAGGCAGTTAGCACCAAGAAGTCAGGAGGAGACTCAGAGAGAGAAGCCTGGATGTGGAGTAAGGACCCTGAGACTATTTGGTTTTGGTTCTGAGGCACTGAATCCAAGACCTTTGCACTGAGCTACACCCCAGCCCATTTTTTGTACTTATTATTGTTATTATTATTATATTTTTTAATTGGCAGAACTGGGGATTGAACTCAGGTCCTTGCACTTGCCAGGCAAGCATTTATTCTACTGAGCTATCTCCCCAACCCCTGTACTTTTTATTTATTTATTTATTTATTTATTTATTGGCACGACCAGGGTTCAAACTCACAACCTTGCACTTGCCAGGCAGGCACTTGTGCCACGGAGCTATCTCCCTGGCTGTACTTTTTATTTTAAAGCAAGTTTTCACTGAGTTGCTGAGGCTGGGCTAGAACTTTCAATCCTTCCAGAGTGTTGAGATTACAGATGTGTACCACCATACCTGGACAGGCTATTAATTAATTAATTAATTAATTTAGTATAGGTTCTCGCTATGTAGCTCAGACACATAGTGATCCTCCTGTCTCAGCTGCCCCAGTGCTGAGATTATGGGTGTGTGCCACCATGCCTGGTTTTGGTGGATGGCACAGAATAGCTGAGCTTCTGGGTCTGAGGCAGCATGTGGTACTGGGGATCGAACCCAGGTCCTTACACTTAGCAGGCAGGCACTGAGATCACTGTGCTATCTCCCTAGCCCAAGGCTGTTAATTTTTAATGCACTGGTATCAGCTAGAATTTCCAGTTGTAAATCAGAAAATATTCTGACTGGGTGTGGCAGCACGTGCTCAGTGCCTGGGAGGCTGAGGCAAGAGGCTTGCCATGACTTCAAGGCCAGCCTGGGTTAAATAGTGGAACCTTGTCTCCAAGATGAATTAGAATAATTAGGCTGAAAAATGTTATTAGGAAATATTTGCAAAAAAAAAAAAAAATACATTTGTTTTGGCCCAGCAGGATGGCTCAGTGGTCTAAAGCGCCTGCTTAGGAAAGCTTAGGTGACTGCAGGGACCGCAGTTCGATCCCCGGCACCACATGCTGTGCCAGCCCTGCCCTCAGGGCAGGCTGAGCCAGCCATAAAAAGAAATAACTAAACAAACAAAAGTTCTGAGATAAGAAAAAAATAAGAAATACATTTGCTGGGGCGAGGTGTAGTAATGTATGCCTATAATCTCAGCTACTTGGGATGCGGGGTTAGGAAGATCACTTCAGCCCAGAAGTTCAAGACAAGTCTGGGCAGCGTAAGGAGACCTCTCAAATAAAGAACCAACTGAGTATTGCACAGACTTCTCTAGGCTGGAGAACCGGCAAGCAGCTACACAGCCAGAATCAGTGCCCAGAGCCAGGCTGTCCAACCAGTCAGGTGAGAAAACTCTGCTCATGCTGCAGGACAAGAGCACAGAGGCTTGCTGTGCTGCGGCTGCTGAGCAGGAACTCAGTGTGGCAGCCTTCCCCACCTGCCACTGTCCAGGAGAGAAATCCTGCTGTCTCGTCTTTTGTGATATGTTTCTTCCCCTCCCCTCCCCTCCCCTCTCCTCCCCTCTCTTCCCCTCCTCTCCCCTCCCCTCCCCTCTCTTTTTTTAGACAGGGTCTCAATATGTAGCCCAAGCTAGCTTTGAACTCAAGAGGATCCTACTGCCTCAGCCTCTTGAATGCTGGGATTACACGCATCCATTCAGTACCATGCCCAGCTGTGACACTACTTCTGACTCAACTCGGAATGTCAGTTGGTGGTCATGTGCCTATGATCCGGCTGCAAGAAGCCTGCCTAGGAGGGCAAATACCTGGCATTTTGAGCTCCTGAAAGAGGAAGCATGTCTTGCTTCCCCAAAGATTCTGAGGTAGAAAATTTTTCCCAACATGGAAGTGACTCACAGCCAGGTGTGGTGGCATACCTGTGTGGCGACAACTCAGGAAGCTGAAGCAGGAGGCTCACAATTTGAAGCCAGTCCAGGCAACTTTGTCTCAACATAGAAAAAAGGGCTGGAGGGCCAGGGTGATAGCTCAGTGGAATAAGTGCTTGCTTGGCAAGTACAAGGTCCTGAGTTCAATCCCTGGTGCCACTCAAAAAAAAAAAAAAGGGGTGGGGGGAGCTGGAGATGTCATTCGGTTGCTGTGGGTTTGATGGCAGTGTGGGGTAGGAGTGGGGAGAACAGAAAAAGGAAGAGGAAAATGGGAAGGGAGAGGAAGGCCAAGGAAGGGAAAGGAAGAAAAGAAGAGACAGAAGGGGGAGGAAGCAATAAACTGGTAAACTATGTTCCACAGTGGATATAACCCTACTATTCTGCTAGCGCAATGTGTTAGTGACCCAGTTTCTCTGAGCCCTTGTAGGCTCTGGTGTTGCCAACATCTAGACATTTGGAGAAATGTCTGGTGGCACAGGTCCTTCTGGTTTTAATTTGCAGTTCCCTAATAAATACTTATGCTAGATATTTTTTCAAGCATTTGTTCTGTTTTTCCTTGGTAAAGTTTCTCTTCATGCCTTTTGCTCATGTTCTTTTTTTTTGTCTTTTTGAGATAGGGTCTCGCTATGCAGTTCAGGCTGGCCTTGAGCTCACTTTCATAGCCCAGGATGGTCTCAATTGCTCATGTTCTAATGGGAATTTTTTTTTTTCTGGGGGTGGGTTCTTGAGACAAGGTCTTGATGTACAGTAGTTCAGGCTGACCTCAAACTTACTACATAGCTCAGGCTGGCCTCAGACTCATGGTGCTCCCCTTGCCTCAGCCTCCTGAGTTCTGGGACAACAGGCGCACACCACCATGCCTGGCCTAGATGCTGAATCTTTACTGAGTATGTGGTCTGCATTTGCTTTCTCACCATCCCATGCTTTATTTATTTTATCATTTTAATGGCTTTATTTTGCAGAACAAAAGTTTTAACATTTTGATTAAGTTTGGTTTGTCAAATTTTTCCTTTTATGGTTGTACTTTTGGTGTCAACTCTACTATTTCTGCTTTCCTTTTCTTCAATTTTTTTATTTATTTATTTATTTATTTATTTATTTATTTTTTTCTTGTTTCAGAACCTTTATTTGTTTATTCACTCATTTTTATGGCTGGCTCAGCCGGCCCTGAGGGCAGGGCTGGCACAGCATGTGGTGCCGGGGATCGAACTGCGGTCCCTGAAGCCACCCAAGCTTTCCCAAGCAGGCGCTTTAGACCACTGAGCCATCCCTCTGGGCCCTTTTTT
>PVJA010041321.1:0-12013 GCA_004027025.1 Myocastor coypus
TCTAAAAAAAAAAAAAAAAAAAAAAAAAAAAAAAAGAATTTTTTATTTTATTTTTTTTCTCGTTTCAGAACTTTTGTTTGTTTATTTATTTTTATGGCTAGCTCAGCCAGCCCTGAGGACAGGACTGCACAGCATGTGGTGCCAGGGATAGAACCACAGTCCCTGCAGCCACCTAAGCTTTCCTAAGCAGGTACTTTAGACCACTGAGCCATCCTGCCGGGCCCTTAAATTTATTTATTTATTTTTTAAAAGAATTTTTAATTTTATTTTATTTATTAATTTTTTCTTGTTTCAGAACCTTTGTTTGTTTATTCACTCATTTTTTATGGACAGCTCAGCCCACCCCGAGGGCAGGGCTGTTGCAGCATGTGGTGCCGGGGCTTGAACCGCGGTCCCTGAAGCTGCCCACAGCTTCCCCAAGCAGGCGCTTTAGACCACTGAGCCGTCCCACCGGGCGCCTGGGCCCTTAAATTAAAAAAAAAAAATTTAAAAGGACTGGTGGCACAGGCCTGTCACCCCAACATTCAGGGAGGCTAAAGCAGAAATATCTCAAGTTTGAGCCTAGCTTGGGCAATTTAGCAAGACCTTATGTCAAAAAACAAAAAAGCTTGGAAAAAAAAAAAAAAAAAAAGCTTGGAGATGTAGCTTGGTGTGAAGGCTTTGGTTTCAAATTTTTTTTTTTTTTTGTCTTTTTTGAAGGTTTTAATTTTCTTTTTTTATGGTAATGACTTTATTTATTTATTTATTTATTTATTTATTCATTTATTGTCTTTTTGAGACAGGGTCTCACTGTGCAGTTCAGGCTGGCCTTGAGCTCACTTTTGTAGCCCAGGCTGGCCTGGAACTCGCACCGAACCTCCTGCCTCAGCCTTCCGAGTGCTGGGATTACAGGTGTGCGCCACCATGCCTGGCAAAGGTTTTAATTTTCAATACCACAAAAAAAGAAGGAAAAAGAACGAGGAAATTAAGATTATCCTAAGGATCCAATTAATCCAAGGAGCCACATTTGTTCTCCCAGGCTTCTCTTGGGTTTCATTTAGAATTATTCCTTCTCACTCATCATAATCTCCTACAAAGTGGGAAACAACATGCAGTACTTACTTTAGACAAAGTCAGGTCTAAACAGGCCAAGAAACAGGAAAAGCACATTGCCACAGACTCTGTTAGAAAGTTTCAGCTCCTTAGAAACACACTTTCCCCTACTTAAATTCCCCATTGAGTTTCTAGGGCCTCCATAACCACCCAGTCCTTCCAGTCTTTCTATCCTGGTGGCATTACTCAACCTTGCAGCTTATTGCCTGTCCAAGGACTGCTTCATGCTTTGTATATGTTACTCATCCAAACTCATGTGTCTCTTGCTCTGTCCCTTAAGGATTTTCACAGCCATAATTACCTGATCAAATTATAACACTTTATCATCAAATATTGCTTCCATTTAGTGTGTTACTGAAAAGACCATCTACTATTCCTAAACCACTAAAAACCTATAACCTTATGCTATTCTTAGAAGACAAACCTTGACTCTGGTAAGTACTTTTCCTCCCGGTGAATCATGGGAGTGACAACCTCTTTTATCGTCTATCATGAGATGTGAAAAAGACAACCCAGGCAAAATTTCGATTTGCCAAAGTGTGTTTATGGCTTAGAAATCTATTGCTAATTTGCACAACATGTTCTGTTGGCAGAAGGACTCCCTAAATTTGAACTTGAAGTTGACATAGAAGCAATCTGACACCTCTGTTGCAACCAGCCTATTTTCAACAATCAGAAGAATGAACTCAAATAAAAGTATCTCTGAGTTTTTGGTAGGGTACAACTAAGAGAATGATGTCACTTTTCCTTTCTCAGGCTGGTAAGGTTCTATGAGGCCATTTTCTGGGAGATGTGCACTTAAGTCAGAAGGCACATGTCAGGCAGATATACCTTGAGGATGCCTCACTGTCTTAAAAATGTTTGGCTTCTTATAAGAGGTGGAAATTTATTTTTCTAGATTTATATATATATATATATATATATATATATATATATATATATATTTTTCACTAGTGCATATTTGTTCCACATATTGAGCACATTCATCAAAGGAACTTGTACCTGTAGATAATATATCTTGATTCATCCCCATTCCCCCCCCCCTTTTTTTTTTTTTTTTTTTTTTTTTTTTTTTTTTTTTTTTTTTTTTTTTTTTTGTCTTTTTTGAGACAGGTTCTTATGCAGTCCAGGCTGACCTTGAGCTCACTTTTGTAGCCCAGGCTGGTCTCGAACTTGCACCAATCCTCCTGCCTCAGCCTCCCGAGTGCTTCCCCACTCCCTTGAAACCCTTCTTTCCCTCGTCATCTATAAATCTTTGTTTCCATTTTTTCTATTTGTTTTCTTCTCATTTTCCCTTCCTTGTCTTCCTCCTCCCCATGTCCCTGTTCCTGTTCCCATTTGAATATGTTCTTCCTATTTCCAAGCATCTAGTCTCCATTATGAAGAACTGAAAATTTATATTTTAAGTAGTGGCTTTTAGCAACTTAGTTCTCTTTCCCATCTTGCAAGATGGTGAATGAGAAAACTGAGAAGCCAGACACTGAAGAGAAAGAAACCTGAAGCCAAGAAGGCTTCTGCCAGCAGTACTGGTAAAAACGGTCAGGAGAAGGCAAAAAAAAAAGTCCAAGAAGGGACAGGCCTCCTGCAGCCGAAATCCCATCCTGGTTAGAGGAACTGGTAGAAACTCCCCATCTGCCATGTATGCCAGAAAGGCTTTGTATAAGAGAAACTACACAGCTGCTATATCAAAGATTGAGGGGGAAAAAAAAAAAAAAAAAGAAGTCCTTGCAACCATCACAAAATCAGTCGGTGGGGAAAAGAATGGAGGTGGCTGGGTGGTTAAGTTTTGAGAAATGCCTAGATACTACCCCACTGAAGATGTGCCCCGAAAGCTCTTGAGTCCTTCAGTCTCAGCATGTGAGGAAACTTCGTGCTAGCATCACTCCTGACACCATCTTGATCATCCTCACTGGGTGACGCAGAGCCAAGAGAGTGGTCTTCCTGAAGCTGTTGGCCAGTGGCTTCCTACTCGTGATTGAGCGTGTTAGCCTTGTGTTCCTCTATGAAGAACACACCAGAAATTTGTCATTGCACCTCTACAAAAATTGATATCAGCAAAGCGAAAATCCTCGAACACCTTACTGATGCTTACTTCAAGAAGAAGAAGAAGCTGTGGAAACCCAGACACCAGGAACGTGAGATCCTAGACACTGAGAAAGAGAGATGCCAGATTTCAGAGTGGTGCAGGGTGAATCAGAAAACTGTGGACTCACAGATTTTAGCAAAAATCAAATCTGTTCCTGAGCTCTGGGACTACCTAAAATCCATTTTTTCTCTGACAAATGGAATTTATCCTCATAAATTAGTGTTGTAAATTTCTTACTAAGAGCCTAATTAAATAACTGATACATTTAAAAAAAAATAAGTGGTGGCTTGGTAAAAAGTGCTAAAATATGCTTATAAATTCAGCTTAACTAGTGCTGCATTCTACATTCTGCTTTTATTTATTTATTTATTTTTTTGTCTTTTTGAGACAGGGTCTTGCTATGCAGTTGAGGCTGACCTTGAGCTCACTTTTGTAGCCCAGGCTGGTCTCGAACTTGCACCAATCCTCCTGCCTCAGCCTCCTGAGTGCTGGGATTACAGGCGTGCGCCACCACGCCCGACTTTATATTCTGCTTTTAAATTGCATCTTTTTCTTTTTCTCCTTTTCTGTCTCCTTCTCCTTCCTCTTCTCTTCCTCCCCCTTCTCCTTCTCCTCCTCTCCTTCTTCCTTTTCCTCTTCCCCTTCCCTTTTCCCCTTCTCCTTCTCCTCTTCCTTCTCCTCTTGTTCTCCTTCTCCTCTTCCTCCTCCTGTTCTTCTTAGTCCTTTTCTTTATATCTTTGGGATAGGGCTTCTTATGTAGTACAGGCTGGCCATCCTCACCACACCCGGCTCAAATCTTAATACTTGGTTGTCAGTTGAAGTCAGTGCTGAAAGAGTAAAACACCATCTTGGTAAATTTCTTCAACACTTTAAACAGTCAATAATAAACAATTCCTAATTGACAGTAAGTGCTTGTTTCTACAAATTGAGCTGTTATTTCAGATGAGATGAGGCTTTTCTTCTTGGTTGTCCTCACTTTATCACTTTTATGGTGAAGAATGGTATAGTGTTGTAATGCTATGAAGAAAAGAACTACAGAGTAACATTAACTTAGAATGGAATGTTTGAGAAATGATCTTTTAAAACTGTAGACAGGCGTGGTGGCTCACGCCTGTAATCCCAGCACTTGGGAGGCTGAGGCAGGAGGATTGGTGAGAGTTTGAGACCAGCCTGGGCTACAAAAGTGAGCGCAGGACCAGCCTCAACTGCATAGTGAGACCCTGTCTCAAAAAGACAAATAAAATAAAATAAAATAAAATAAAACTGTAAGTGCCTACAGGTAGCCTTGTAAAACTAAGTTGCAAAAAGGGAGCAAATATTTAACTATGGCTGCACAAGTTCTATAATTTGTAAGGTACATATTTATAGGGTATAGTGTGATATATCAATACATGGAGGCAATGTGTAATGATCACATCAAGGCAATTGACATTTCCCATTTCATTGTGTTGCAAATAGTCAAATGTGCATTAATTATCAATCATAGTACTGTAATATATATACCATACTGTACTACACTACAGAAAATCAGAAGAAATCCTACCTATCCAAAGGTACTCCTGAACCTTTCATTTTTAATTTTATTTTATTATTTTTTTCTTGTACAAGGTCTCACCAGGTAGATCAGACTAACAGTGATCTTCCTGTTTTAAGCCTCCCCATTGCTGGGATTACAGGTATGCACCACCATGCCTGGACCGGGTTACACACTCAATGCGCATGGGGGTGGGGTTGGCTTGACAATCCTGAACCTTTTAGCTGCCCTTTCTCCATTCCTCTTTTCCTGTAAACTTTCCAGACTCTAATAACCATTATTCTTTTCTCAACTTCATTGAGATCGATATAGACACTACTTTCTTATGTATTCTTTCAGAAATATTGTATGTATTAATATAACCATAAACCTTTACGTTTTTTTTTTTTAATTCTTTTTTTTTTAATTTTATTTATTTATTTTTCTTGTTTTAGAACCTTTGTTTGTTTATTCACTCATTTTCATGGCCGGCTCAGCCCGCCCCGAGGGCAGGACTAGCGCAGCATGTGGTGCCGGGGATCGAACCGCAGTCCCTGAATCTGCTCAAGCTTTCCCAAGCAGGCGCTTTAGACCACTGAGCCATCCCGCCGGGCCCCATAAACCTTTACTTTAATACTCATGAGAGTATATTGTTCACATAGTTTAGTCTTTGCTTTCTTTTTGGTATAGTGTGGTAGTCATTCTGTATTAGTGCAGAGAAAACTGCTGTTTTTCTTTCTTTTTTTTTTAACTTTAGGACAAGGTCTACAGGGTCTCACTACATAGATCAGACTTTCAGGGATCCTCCTGTTTTCAGCCTCCCAAGAGCTAGGATTATAGGCATGCACTACCATGCCCAGTCTCAGTCACCATCATAGTGTGCCTCAGGGGTGAGGCCAGTATGGCAGACCGGGGATCAAGCACTGGCCACTGTGTCTGCTTAAGCAGGCACTTTAATCTGCTAAGGTATTTGGTCAGCCCTTGTTTTTATTTTATTTATTTATTTATTTATTTATTTATTTATTTTTGTCTTTTTGAGACAAGGTCTCACTATGTAGTTCAGGCTGGCCTTGAGCTCACTTTTGTAGCCCAGGCTGGTCTCGAACTTGCACCGATCCTCCTGCCTCAGCCTCCCAAGTGCTGGGATTACAGGCGTGAGCCACCATGCCTGGCCCCTTGTTTTTATTTTAATGCATATATAATATTCTATTGTACTGTTATGCCATAATTTATTTAACTGGATTTCTATCTGTAGGCATTTAAGTTGTTTTCAATTTTTTGTTACTGTAAAATAAGATACACAGAATATACTTACATACAAAAGGTGATCAAAATATGTAGTGAGTGTTTAAATTTTTTAAAATTTATTGCAATAAAGACATATTACTTGTAGGGACTGGGGAGATAGCTCCATGGCACAAGTGCTTGACTGGCAAATGTAAGGTCATGAGTTCAAACCCCAGTCCTGCAAAAAAAAAAAAAAAAAAAAAAAAAAAAGACATATTACTTGTAATCCTCCTCAAAATACTCCTGCTGGCCATGCTCGCCATGGAAACAGGCCTGGTGGCACATACCTGTAATCCCAGTGCTGGGGAGGCTGAGACAGGAGAATCGAGTTCAAGCTGCATAGAAAGACCCTGTATCAAATAAATAAAGGTTAAGAAAAAACTCCCAAAACTTCCTCTGTACTTTGAACACACTTATTCCACCTGTCTTGCCACTTTCTGAAGCAGTTCTCAAAGCTCTCTTTCATATCTTTATGAGGTGTGATGAAAAGTCAGTTCATGCTGCGGTGGAGGCCACCCAGCAGAAAGGCAGCTTGGTAAAGACATCACAGCATGTCCTCATCCACTTTATGCACCAGGTGTGGCTCAGTGCAACCACCAGCTCCTTTCCTAAATCAAAATGACCAGGAAAAGTAAATGTTTCAAATCAACTCAGGACCCAGAGTCGAGCTACAACAGTGCAACTAAAGACACTCATGAAAGAAGACTTCCAGAACTGCTACAGAAAGTGGCAATAAAGGTGGGAGAGGAGTTTAAAGTCAGGAAGCCAGCATTCAATGTTTAAAAATTATTTCCTTTACTTTTCAGAATTTTATTCTGATAAGAAAGGAATAGCAAAAATGTCATGTGCTACTGTCCCGTTTTGCCAGCTTCAGAGAACTCTTTGAAGAATATTAACCCTTAGAAAGATAGGTATGTAGCCGGGCGTGGTGGCTCAGGCCTGTAATCCCAGCACTTGGGAGGCTGAGGCAGGAGGATCAGTGTGAGTTCGAGACCAGCCTGGGCTGCAAAAGTGAGCTCAAGGCCAGCCTGAACTGCATAATGAGACCCTGTCTCAAAAAGACCAAAAAAAAAATTTAAAAAAAAGATATATATCTATGTGTAGGGAACATAATCCCCTAGAGATTTTCTGGACTGTGTCTAATTTGTCAGATTTTTATCAAATTTCCTGCCTATGCTCATGCACTTATTCTTAACTAGTCATAATTCTTCTTTAGAAAAGGCTTGTTTTAAAAAGAGACACAACAACCGGGATATCTTTGGAATTTATAAATATCTAGTCTCGGATTTCCTCATCTGTTTCCTCATTTCAAAAGATGAAACAGGGTTGGGCTGTATTTTTAAAATGTTGGATTTGTTTTGCAAATGCAGGAAAAGCAGCATTTCCTAATTTTCTTAGATTGGTGCCCACATGACTTGAAATTCTATCAGCTCTCGACAGGTACTGGCACATGAGGGCAGTGAGGAGGCAGTGCGTGCGTGCAAGGGCTTGCTGGGCCATGTTCATTGTATATACATATCAAAATGTTACCCACACCATGTAAGTGTGTAATTATTAAAAATAAAGATATATTCTCAAATATTAAAATGCAGAGACGACAAAAATAAAAAACAAACAAAAGTCCTAAATATGCTTATTACATTAGCTTAACTAGTGCTACTTTTTATATTCTGCCTTTGAATTGAATCTTCTTTTTTTTTTTTTTTTTTTTTTTTTTTAACATTGTTTATGTTATGGCTGACTCAGCCTGCTCTGGGGATGGGGCTGGTGCAGCATGTGGTGCCAGGACTGAACTGTGGTCCCTGAGGTTGCCTAAGCTTGACCTAAGCAGGTGATGCTTTAGACTGCTGAGCTATCTGGCCCCTTTTTTCTTCTTCTTCTCCTTCCTCTTCCCCTTCCCCCCTTGTTGTCGTCGTCTTCTTCTTCTTCTTTTTAGAATTTTTTATTTTATTTATTTATTTTTCTTGTTAGAACTTTTGTTTGTTTATTCACTCATTTTTATGGCTGGCTCAGCCTGTTCCGAGGGCAGGGCTGGTGCAGCATGTGGTGCTGGGGATCGAACCGCGGTCCCTGAAGCCCCCAAGCTTTCCCAAGCAGGTGCTTTAGACCACTGAGCCATCCCGCCGGGCCCCTTCTCCTTCTTTCTTCTTTCTTCTTTCTTCTTTCTTCTTTCTTCTTCCTTCTTCCTCCTTCTTCTTTTTCTTCTTCTTCTTCTTCTTCTTCTTCTTCTTCTTCTTCTTCTTCTTCTTCTTCTTCTTCTTCTTCTTCTTCTTCTTCTTCTTCTTCTTCTTCTTCTTCTTCTTCTTCTTGCCAGCTCAGCCTGCTCTGAGGATGGGGCTGGTGCACAGCATGTGGTGCTGGGGATCAAAATACAGTCCTCTGAGCCTGCCTACACTTGCCTAAGCAGGTGCTTTGTACTGCTGAGCTATCTTACTGGTCCCAAATTCCCTCTTTCAGCATTTGGAGCCAACGGAGAGGCACTGAACTAAAGTGAACAGAACTGACCCTGTGAAGCAAAGACCCTTTCTTTTGATCAGTGATTAACTTGCTCCTCCTAGAAGGAAAATGGAGAGTATTTTTCTTTTCTTTAAATCTCAGATCTTGGCCGGGCGTGGTGGCGCACGTCTGTAATCCAGCACTCGGGAGGCTGAGGCAGGAGGATTGGTGCGAGTTCGAGACCAGCCTGGGCTACAAAAGTGAGCTCAAGGCCAGCCTCAACTGCATAGCGAGACCCTGTCTCAAAAAGACAATAAATAAATAAATAAATAAATAAATAAATAAATCTCAGATCTAGGGGACTGGGTGTGGTGATGTACCCCTGTAATCCCAGCTCTTGGGAGGTTGTAAACAGGCACCCTATAGACCCTTCCTTAAAATATGAAAAAAAAAAAATTCCCCCTATTAAATCTCAGATTTAGGATTCATTAATTAGTACATTATTTCTTTATTTATTATTTTATTTATTTATTTATTTTCTTGTTTCAGAATTTTTGTTTGTTTATTTATTTATTTTTATGGCCTGCTCAGCCTGCCCTGAGGGCAGGGATGGCACAGCATGTGGTGCAGGGGATCAAAGCACGGTCCCTGCAGCTGCCTAAGCTTTCCTAAGCAGGCACTTTAGACCACTCAGCCATCCTACCGGGCCCCAATTAGTACATTTTTAAAATAGCATTATGAAAAAAAAAGAAAAGGAAGCTGGGTGTGGTGGCGCATGCCTGTAATACCAGCACTTGAGAGGTTGAGGCAAGGAGGATTTGTGTGAGTTCGAGACCAGCCTGGGCTACAAAAGTGAGCTCAGGACCAACCTCAACTGCATAGCGAGACCCTGTCTCAAAAAGACAAAAAAAAAAAAAAAAAAAAAAAGATGAGTCATGCTTTTATGGAGTCGAGATCTACAACAAAATTCAGTTCTATGCAGTAAATTCTCTTATAATATCTGTGATAAGTGGTTAATTTGATTTTTTGTTGTTATTCTTAATTAGGAAACTGCATGGCAAGATATCTTCAACTGAGGGAGGTATTGTGGAGCATGACTGTAATCCCAGCACTCAGGAGGCTGAGGCAGGAAGCCTGCTGCTTGAGGCCTGCCTGGGCTAACAGTAGTGAAGAAAAAGGTCAGCTTGAACTGCATAGTGAGACCCTGCTGGAAAAAAAAAAAGACAAAATCAGAACAAAAAACAAATCTCAAACTGTTTCTAGTGTAATTATTTTTCTTAAAAAACATTTTCTTGGGCCAGCCAAAGTGCTCCGTGTATTAAAGCACCTGAAAGTAAGCGCAGAGACAGGGGCTTCAATCCCCAGGCCTGCAGGGCCAGCCCCACCCCAGGGCATGATGAGAGGCAATGGAGACTGGGTGCGCTGGTGCGTACCTATAACCGTTGCTCTTGGGAGGCTATACACAGGTGGATCACTATGGGACCAATCTAGTAGTGAGACCCTGAGTACCCTGTCCTTGTAGACCCTTCCCTAAAATACAAACAAACAAGACCATTTTCTTTTAAAATGGGAGGATCTTATTGCATAGTCCAGACTGGCCTTGAACTTCTGATCTCTCCACCTCAGCCTCGGAAATGCTGAGATTACAGGAGAAACGCTCTACATTGAGCACAAAAAATGGAGAAATTTAAGTGGAGATATTTTATCATGGATATTTTACCATAACAGGCAGCCACTCTACCTCGGAACTATATCCCCAGCCCAACAGATCTTGCTAGGGTGTCTAGGCTATGCCCCTGGAGTAGCTGGGACAATGGGTTGTACCATGATACCTAGTATAATTTTATAAATCTAAAAAAGCAGAAAGTAAAACTACCATAATCCCACTTTCCTGCAAAAATTACTATTAATCATTAGATAGGTGTATATTTTCATTTGCAAATTATATATATGTGTATATATATTTATATGCGTGCTATTTTTTATTGCATAGAAATAAATCATACGTGCTGGGTGTATTGACAGACTCCTATAATCCCAGCACTTGGGAGGCTGAGTGAGGAGGATTAATGGGATTTCCAGGCCAGTCTGGGCTGCATAATGAGTTCAAGGCCAACCTGAACTACATAGTGAGACTATATCAAGAAAAATAAGAGAGGGCTGGGGAGATAGCTCTGTGGCACAAGTGCTTGCCTGGCAAGTGCAGGGTCATAAGTCTGAACCCTAGTCCCTCAAAGAAAACAAAACAAACAAAAAAAAAAAAAGAGAGAAAGAAAAAGGGAAATACACCATTTATAACTGACATTTTAAGTACAATATGTTGGATATCATTCTACATAAAGAGGTCCCTCTTATGCCTATTAATCTCTACACCACAATCATCATTCTGTACTTTTTTTTTTTTTTTTTGTGGGATTGGGGTTCAAACTCATGAACTTGCATTTGCCAGTCAGGCACTTGTGCCTCACAGCTACCTTCCTACCCCCCACTAAACTTTTTAAGATAGAGGTTTTTCCCCACATTTTAAGATTTCTGAAATCGAGATCCCCTTTGTGCTTTATAATCCCAGACACCTTATTTTTTTTAATTTTATTTTTTTTTTTCTTGTTTCAGAACCTTTATTTGTTTATTCACTCATTTTTATGGCCGGCTCAGCCCGCTCTGAGGGCAGGGCTGGTGCAGCATGTGGTGCTGGGGATCGAACCTCGGTCCCTGAAGCCGCCCAAGCTTTCCCAAGCAGGCTCTTTAGACCACTGAGCCATCCCGCTGGACCCTCCCAGACACCTTAGAATCCTGCCTTCCAGGCACCCCTTGTGAGCAGGTTGTCTGGGCTGTCGTAGATGAACTTCCTCACCTTGGTCAAGGGGTCATCAGTCTCGTTATGTTCATCATTGGCCTGTTAAGTGTCCAATTTAATTGTACTGAAAATATTTGGAAAAATATGGCAAGATAATTTTTTTCTTCAGTAATAGAGGTTGAACCAAGACCTTCCCACTGAGCTATATTCCCAGCCAACTTCAGCTACTTATTTTTTATATTGTATATTTTGCAGTATGGGGCATTGAACTAAAGGTTTTCACACTGGACTACATCCCCAGTATATATACATTTGGTCCTGGGTCTCACTGCACAGCTTGGACTCATAGTTATCATTCTGTCTCAGCCTCCTCAGCACTGGGATTACAGGCATGTGCCGCCACACTGGGTTTCGGTGGCTGGCTCAATGTGCCTGGGATAGGGTCATAGCTGCAGGGACAGACGGATTGAGCCTCTGTCCCTGCACTTGTCAGGCAGGCACTTAGACCACTGAGCTATCACCCAGGCCCTTTTGTTTTGTTTTTGAGACAGGATCTTGCTGTGGAATCTTGGTTGGCTTTAAAAATCACTAAATATCCTACTCTGACCTTGAACTTGTAGCAATTCGTGTACCTCAACTGTCTGAATGCTAGGATAACAAGTATGTGCCCAGCTCCAACCTTTTTTTAAAATTTTTATTTTATTTTTATTTTGAGACTGAATATAGCTCAGTTGGCCAGGCTGGGCTAGAACTTGTGTGATACACACAGCTATAATCCCAACACTCAGGAAGCTGAGGCAGA